>CABFOQ010037449.1:67829-110532 GCA_900660455.1 Gephyroberyx darwinii | reverse complement strand
TGTCCGACTCTGAGGGCGATTTTTCGGACCCCTGCTCATGTGACACGTCTGACGAGCAGTTCTGCCTGCGCTGGCTGGCCCTAGTGGCGCTCTCCTTCATTGCGCCCTGCATGTGCTGCTACCTGCCACTGCGCGCCTGCCACCATTGTGGTGAGGCCTGCCGCTGCTGTGGGGGCAAGCACAAGGCCGCGGGGTGACCCGTTGCCGGACACTGGGACACCCTCAAAGCTAGCTAACACAGGAAGTGGATAAAAGCGGAAATAAAAAGCCGACATCCTTGTTTTCATTCCCCTCTCAGATGGGGTGACATGTTGTTGATCCCCAGCTCTGAGGGATTTTGGAGATTTCAGTTTGTGTTTGTCGCCGACAAGCAGCAGCGGAGGACAAACCATATGCTTTGCGGGGGCTCTGAGCATCCAGTTAAGTTCAGGAGCTTAATCTGAGGAGGAGAGGAGGAGGAAGCGTTGAGATTAACAGACTTGGAGATATTACTAAACACACCTGTACACACACACCTCTCACATTCACACTCATGCATAGACAAGACCAGGCCACCAATGTCAGAACTCTACTACAAGTAATGTGTAACTTTATGAAGGAAAATTGTCTTTTGTACAGAGAGCAAAAACTTAATGACAAAAAAGAAAACAAAACTATAATGCGTACAGAAAAAAATACTTACTGTTTGAGTATGCTAAAAGGGATATGTTCTTGCTTTTTCGTGAATTTGCAGTTGGGTAACAGTGGCCTTTCCTTCACGGCTTAAGCATTTGCTGACAGTGTAATTACTAGACAGAGAAAGTGCACTAGAAATGGTATTTTCCCCCTATTAAAGGTAACCCTCTCAAATTCTTGTGGTACATTAACCACCATATTTAGTGTAATTTTAACATTTGAGAGATGTTGCTGTGGTGGATGTATAGCCTATGTGTTTCCTTGCTTTCCTTTTCATCGAATGTTGAAAAAACAACAACGTAACAGCTTGTTTTTGAAGGTACAGCTTGGCATAGCTTTTGACATTCATTTAGAAGATGTTAAAATGATTACCTTGCGTTGCCAAGGTGATTTGGACCATTTGATTGCATTCCAACATAAAGGGATCGATTCCATGATTAGAAGGGGGAAATTGGTAAAGACTTTACCATCCTCAGTTCCCCAGAATAGTATAGTTTTTCCATGTCAAGAAATAGCATTAGAACCTCTTGAACCACCTAAATTGAAACCGATACATCACAATTTCATGTACTTCAGCAAATTTCAGTTTGGTCCAGATATTTACTGTTGTAGTGAAACTGGTGTTTTTGTTTCCGCATTGTTATTTTCCTGCTCATTTTATAATTATTTTGAACCTAAAGCTGAAATTTTGCTCAACCAGCAAGTTTTGTTTTGGTGAGTAAGGGGTTTTGAGTGCTCCTTGGTTGAATGATGAGGCACTTAAATTAGTATATTCTTTGGTACAGCATCCCTCAGATTTTAGAATTAGTCTGTACATAAATTTCACCAATTTAACTTCCAATTTGGCATGGGGAAAACCCACCTTAAAAGCACTGGTCTCCAAGCTTTGGTTGCAGCACCCTCTCCAAATTTCCATGTTCGTCCCATCAAAGCTTCTTAAATGTAGTATTGCGTGTACTGCCATCATAGTCTTTTCTTGAAAGTTAGTCCACAGGAACTTGTGTCTGCTACCCATTTAACAAGGCCTGAATGAATGAGTGTATAGTTTTCAAGGATCCGAAGTATGTTTAGCTATTAAAAAGCATACAGGTATTTATGTGTGTGTGCGTGCATAGGTCTTCGTATGCATTGGCGATGTCATGAAAAGTTACCATTGACTATATGCTATATGCTTTGCCTCTTAACAGCCTCCTGTTTCCCAAAGCATCTTAGCATCTTTATCTACTGGCTCACAAGTGAACAAAGAGTTGATCTAAGTATTAAGATCCTTTGGGGGAAACAGGCCCAGGTAGACTGATGGCCAGAGCAGAAGTGTTTTTGAAACCCCGTTTCCTACCCAGAGGAACACGAACAGTTGAATTATTCAGGCAGGGATATGCCTTGCTGGAATAAAGCTGTTGATTCAAGCTATTCTGAGTAACATTGAGGCTAGTATGACATGTTTGATGAACTCCCAACAGAATTAATTGTTAATTTTGGAAATCTAAAAGTGAAATATTTGCTAACAAAGGCATTGGCATCTTATCTTAATTACTAACGCTAACTGTAATACACCTCAATTTCTATCAGCGAACTTGGTAAACATCCATGTACTGTTGCCAACATATATGCACATCTTCTCCCCTCCTGTCATTCCTGGGTAAAGATCGTGGCACCCCAATCTCTACAAGACTGGATTATAGTGGAGGGGGGAAATGTTTTCTTCCTATTTCCGCCCTTGCTATGCCCAGTGGCACCAACGCTCCCTTTACTTTCTATGCAAACCTTTTAACATGGGAAACACATTGACCTCTGCAGACTGAGTCAGTGACGGGACAGGACACTTTAACGCTATAGGTAGATGACCGACCCCTGGTACCAAACTCCAAACACTTGTAAATACTTAACACTATATTTAAATACTGATAATAATCCCAGTTTTTTCTCTTTAAAATTTTAAAGATAGAGCTGTATTTATCGTTGCTGTCAGCATATACTGTAGCTTCAATTGACAGCATTATGTACATAGGTCACCTTTTAGTATTATTTCACATTGAAAAGTAGAGGGCGTTTGTGATGGAAATGACTATTGAGCTTCTAATAGAGTTTCTCTCTAGTTTTGTACGGTAGAAGGAAGGATAGTGCTAACACGGTACAGTAGTGGCAGTCCACTTATTTCAAAAGTTTGATATATATATATACATACATACATATAAAGCTGCTAGATACAATCACTAATTTTATTGTGTTGAGAGATAAAATCAGCTAAGAAGGACTGTTAAAACAATACTTAATTCTCCAACAGCATATAACCATGACCATGAGTGTGTTGACGTTCGATTGCTCTGTGTGATATTGAAGTGCACATTTGTGCATGCGTGTGGGTGCGCGAGTGTTACGGTGTTACCTGTGTGTTCTTGTGTGCCCATGAATGTGTGTATGTAAGTTAGTTTTCATTGTGTTGACGTGTATGTGAGGTTTGCGCGTAACCAAATGGTTTGTTTGTTTGTTGCCATAATCTCCCATTGTAATTGGATTGCCCTGCATATTGCAAGCTGAACCAAGGTTTGATGAACCTGATTAAAACTTGCTGGCTGAGAAGCAAAATGTAGGACGTGCATTTATACAAAGTTTAGAGAATGCTGAAATAACACTTCTCATTCTGCATTAACCAGCACAGTGCAACTTCCTGTCATGTACTGTATTATATATGCAACATATGTCTGTCCGCTTTAATATTTTTTTTTTTTACCTGCATTATGTAAGACTTCAGTTTTTAACCACTTTGCTGCTAGTCTTTTATCTTCTTTCAATCTTGGAAATTGTGCATATCTTTGGGAATGCATACAAGTGTACATTCTTGACATTGTGTAGATTAAAAAAGAAAAAAGCTATATAAACCTGTTTCTCTTCAGTGTATTGTTTTAAAAGGTTACTTTTCACAGCAGTTGAGTTATGTTTCAATTCTCCAATGCTTTGGTGCACTGATGATATATGTAAGCTTTTTTTCATCTTACAGCGCTTGATGTAACATTTATGTGATTAGTTCTAAATAGTGGAAGACCTTTGTGTTTTGAAAATTGCAGTATAAATGGTACTCTAACTATTCTGTAAACACTGCCTGCTTTCTTTCTTTCTTTCTGTCTTTCTTTCTTTCTTTGAGTTTCTTAGTGCCATCGGCTTTCACACCCTGACAACCTCAAAAAAGTGCCTCACGTCCATCCTAGTTTCCATCTTCCGTCTTAACAATTCTTGTTCTGGTTCTCTTGGTTTCTATACGTCTAGGTATTTCTATCATGGTTCGAGAATACCAAGTATATGATGTAAAATTTATAGACCCAATAACTCATGTCATAGTTGTATTTTCTTTATACAGATGTAGCTCGTTACTTTTCATAAATATATAATGTAAATATGCATACATATGTTTGTAACTGTTTTTATGTTACATCATACACTTGTAATTTGACATATCAAATAACATTATCATAATAAAATGGTGAGTTTTAATCTTGTGTTCTGTATTTATTGTGTTCTTTTGACTTCAGTTATCATCCCTGTACAGTCTAGATTGGAAATTACAAGTTAAAGTGAATCCAGCAGTGGAGCCGCTCAGTGGCCAAGAGTGTAAAGTAAATGTGTGTGTGTGAGTGAGATAACTCAGACCATTACTCTTAAGTAGGATTGTGCCACTTCATAAGCGATCTGAGTAACCTACTTCTTCCTCCTAGTTTGTATATTTTGGCGAGTCAGTTTTCAGTTTTTCTATCTGAAGGGGCTTAGTGACATTAATATAATTAACAATAATATCAACTGTTCAGGTTAGGCCCCATCCCAGCCTATCTGAGAGATGATATACATTCATTAATAATATGTTCACATTGTTTGACTCTGTAATTACTGCTTTTATTGCGTTTTTATCTTGCTTTACCAGTTGCGATATGTCTAATCCAGGGCTGCTATCCCTTAACCCTGAACAAAATAGTTGTTTGGCCCTCCAAAGTGTTCCAGGAGGTGATAAGATGTTCTACTGGGACCATTTTGATAACATTTAATTATATTGGAGGAGTGGCTGCTTTAATGTAAGCAGTGAAGTTATTACATTATTAAACAAACAACATGACATAAGACCAGAGCAACTACTGCCTACTATTAAAAGTACATGTCTGCTTGTTATATCAGTGTCCAAAAGCATGATATATAATAATAACAAGAAAAAGAATCATCTCATTTTTTACTGGTAAGGCTAGCTTCCGGCAATCTTGGTCTAACTGATGGTAAACTGAGTTACTGAAACAAGGGGGACTTTTACTCACGACGTCCCAGCAAGGCGGTTTTTGGAGCGGAACCAATGTGGCGGAACTATAACTCGAGGTTCGCACGTTTCACTACGTTTTACGTGCGTAACCGGAACTCTTAGCAGATAGCATGCAAAGACAGCGCCGCAGAAATGAATGGAGCTCGTTACAATGAAATTCCACCTTTAACTTAATGTTATTCTTATGTCAACGCAAGTGAAAGTCTCATAGCATCGATAGCGCAATGGAATGTGATATTCTGGATTTGTTAGAACAACTTGGGTAAGCAACTACAGAGTTAGCAATTTAGCTCTTCAGCTGTTTAGCTTCAACAGTTAACGTAACAGCTGCCCATCGTTATGTTTTCCCTTGGCGTGTTAAAGGGGAGATGGTGGCTGCACTGGCAAGTCGTAACCTTAGTAGTTAAATAATACTTGATATCAAATGTTATGATGTTTTCGATGCACATTTGATTGTTCTCTGTAACATTACCTAGCTATGATGGCCCTCTGCTGGAGGAAAAGGCGCTTGTCATAGCAGCACAGGGGGGCCTGTCCTCGCCTGAGTATGTGAACTTATGCAAGTGGCTAGCATCCAAATTGAAACCGTTATGTGACCTGGAGGAGAGCATATCGTCTGGTCCAGGTGAGCCACATTTGCGCCACGCCATCCGGCAGAGCAGCAATTAATGCTAAAGTGTAAAGTGGTTAAATGCAGTTTGATCTCTCTCTCCTCCCCCACCAGATGATATTGACAGCCTTCAGGTTGAAATGAGTGGTTTGCTGAAAGAGTTGCACTGTCCCTATGAAGGAATTGTTTCAGCGATTCTCAAGGGCAGCCTGCAAAATAAGAAGGATCATCTAAAGTGTATATGTATGTAATCAATTAAGATCCCAATTCCCACATTGCAATAATTGTACTTAAACAACCTCTCTGGGTGGTCAGTACCTTACACAAGTATATGTTTTGTCATGTCTTTTTGTAAAGTGTTTCTAAGCTCTGAGCTTCAAGCGGCTCAGATTGTGAGGAGCAGACAAGGCTCTAGTAAACGAGAACAGAGCCCGGTGTACCAGGACCTCCAGGCAATCTGTGAAACACTGAAGCTACCAGAACCGAGAGGATGGGATGTAGCAGGAATATTCTCTGAAGTGGTAAACAAGGTGTGACTAAGTTGCTCATCTTGATTTGTGATGGAGGGCGCTTTTTATTATTGTGAAAGAGGACACAAATGTAACATGGTACATTTCATACCCCATGTCTCATTGTAGGTAAACAAAGTACTTGAAGATATTCCAAATGGCTACATTGGAAAGCCAGTGCTTCAGAAATCTCTCAACAGTGAACAGTGGGTAAGCTGATAAACGTATGGAATAAGACATAAACTCTTATTTCCCTCTCTTATTTGCACTCACATCTATGTTGTGTGTGTGTATTACATAGTTGTTATGGATATTATCGTACTTATTCAACTCACTTTGGGCTTTCTCTGTCTCCACAGGAAAGGTTGCACAACATCAACACGGTCCTGTCCTCAGAATATGAGTGCCGGCGCAGAATGCTGATCAAACGCCTGGATGTCACGGTTCAGTCCTTCGGCTGGTCAGACAGAGCCAAGGCAGGTCTATCTGTTAATCAGACATGAAACTGTCCATTGTTGTTACTCCTCCTCAATTTGAATCTAAACTGATAGAGATGTACAATACGGTAGTGGTATTCATTGTATGATGGTTGTATGATATATCCAAAATGGATATATAGTGTTGAGAATGAAACCCTTCATTTCATATTACAGAAAGGGACCTATGTGGATGAGACACGTGGATGCCAAGTGTATATCTGTTTCCACAGAAGCTGATTCTCTTATATGTGTGTGTGTGGGTGTGTGGTTTGTTAGGTGAAGGTGGATAGCATGGCGAGAGCCTACCAGCCCAAGAGACACTCTCTGAGGCCGCAGTCGTTGGTGGGCGTGGCGGAGCTGCTGGCTGCCAGGGAGGACATCTGCAACGTGGTGAAGACCAGCAGCGGCTCCAGCAGGGAGAACACCGCTTGTGCTGTCAACAAGGTACAGGAGCTTTCTGGAGCCACGTGCACGTTGCATTGAATTTGTATAAGAACAAATGTGTCACTTTTTTTTCTAGCGAAAGACTCTGAATGTCTCTGTGTGTTTTTTGGTGTTGGTAGCTAATTCTCATATCATAAATGCCAAAAAATGTACAACATTTATTTTCTCATATTTCTGTAAAAATCTCATTGATTTTATTTCCTGGAAAACAGTGTAATTTAGTGATACCTGTAACTGTACCATAACTGTGCCACCCTGTCGCCCCTTAACAAGATCCTATTGAAGATGTTATTTTGTTCTCTGAAATATCTTTTCTATTTCTCTGGTTCTGATCCTCAGATCCTCATGGGGAGAGTACCAGACCGAGGAGGCCGTCCGTCTGAGATAGACGCCCCGCCACCCGAGATGCCACCCTGGAAAAAAAGACAAGATGGTGGACGTGGAGGTGGTTGGGGAGGAGGTGGTGGTGGAGGTTGGAGGGGGGGAGGAGGAGGAGGAGGTGGATATGGAGGAAAGAGAGGACGGTACCAGTACTAATTTCTACTGATATTTTGTAAATGGATCCAGACGCAGTGTTACATTTGAACTGAACTCTATTTTGGGGCTTTTCTAGAGAGCAGTAAACACTAAGGTATTTTTTATCTATTTTTTTTATCTTATCTAATCTCTAAATTAAAAAAGTAAAGATGAAGTGAAGAGTACTGCAGCATTTCGTTAAATATCTTCCCCATATCATGATTTATAAAGCTTGTATTTTTGCTGTTGGTGGAATAGTGTTTGATTTAGCCTTTTTTAAATTTCTTTTATATTCTGATCTTCTGATCATATGTAGGGTAGGGTTTAAAAAAAAAAAAGCCATCAGTCATTACAAGCGTTTCTTTCAGTTTCATGAACTGAAAATATTATTTAGCGTCTGTTATGATGCACTGACTGGGGAACATCTTCAAATACTCTTGAACATTGTGTTTCCTGACCCTGGTGAACGCCGAGGCAAAGTGAGTTCTTCACCAGCGGGACATGATGAGAAATAAAGGTGTGCTTATTAATTATAATCAACTTTCCATTAGTCGGAATCAGCTTCAAGTGGATGGATATCTGGAAAAACAGTCTGACTGAGGAAGTGGCAGGATGCATCCTGCACAAGAACTGTTGACTGAAAACGCTGCTGCCTTCAAGAGAAACGAGTTGAAAAGGACTCTTACTCTTTTTGGAAAACTATGGTGCAGATGGAGGTCCACCCTCATGCCTCCTGTCATTCCACTCTGTCCTCTGCAAGACAACCTCAGTGTTCCAAGTCAAAAACAGATCATGGACTTACTTTTTAAATCCATATCTCCTTGTTGAGATCCCTCCTTCCAGAATGGAAGTCATATCTTTATCTCACTTCATTCGCGTGAAGACCCTGTAAGAACCGCCATGACTTTTGCTCATGCCGTTCTCCTCTGAATTTAATTAAGATCAATAAAGAGTTCTCCCCATGATATAAACTCCTCTGTCTTTAATTAAAAGCTACTGAAATAGTAATCATGAAACCCAAGTGAGATGGAGAATTACTAACAGACTTGTAACTCTTACCACTAGGTGGCGTGAAAGACATTAATTAGGTGACACAATCTGCCTGAACTGGATATGGAGACCAAACAAGGCATATATGTGTGTGTATATATATATTTCCAAATATTTATTCTTAGAGCCGGAAAGATTTTCTACACATTTTTCCAATGGAATACCATTTTTGTTCATTAGATAGTTTATACATAGTTTATACAATAACACCATTATGCGTTAAAGCTGAGAAGTTTACAATGTGTACATCATGAACATACACGGACAAAACCGTTACACTTTGGCCACAAGAACCTTCTTGTGTCAGTCTCCACACTGTAAGACTCAAATCAGCATCATGGTAAACAAAACCACACAAAACCTGAAGCAGCTTTTATATGGGCCTTGAAGATCCAGCTGTAAGCCAACCATCTACTCGCGTTAGGTTTATTTTCCTCCAGTTAAATAAATAAGGTCACTGCCAATGCAACTAAGACACATAAAACTCATTCAATTCAATAAACAAACCAAACTTCAGGGTAATAAAAATGACATTACAATCACTTCCCTTTGGTCAAATTAGAAATTCAGTTGGCTCTTACTTTGAAAACAGACCATCTATGCTGAGTGTCTCATTTTTGAAACACCATTTGATGTTGAAAAAATAACTGATCTAAGCATTGCTTCTATATTGGTGATTGGTAGCAGTTTTGTACACACTCTTCATGGCTGCAAAAGGGACCCGACACCAACTGTGCCTGGCTCCCGTCAGACATGATGGTAGAAGAAGTCATTAATAGGCAGGAGGCCGTTTGTAACAGCAGGATGTGTCTCTGCAGAGGGACATGTCTCACCGGAGTGAAAACAAGCATGGTGACCAGAATACTGTAACTGGAGCTGGTCTGACCCTTGAACAACCCACTACCCCCCCCTGAGACGTGCTACTTCACTAATACTGAGCCTGGGTTAACCAACAGAGGTGGACACCGGGTGACATGAAGCCTACGCATTGCACAGCACTTTCAGATGGCTTTGTTTGATGTTCAGAGAGAGACAAAGCTGTGAGTTGTATTTGAACACTGTTAAATGGCCTTTCCCCATCTCTGCCCTGACTTGGATTCGTAACCGTCCTGGTTCTATGTACCTGCAATGAAACAAAGCTGATGTTGAGATGATTTTGAGGCCCAGCCCGATTCGAGAGGTTATCATTTTCTATCTTTTGTGGAAATAAGAGGTGGTAAGGAATATGTTAGTTAGGCCGCTGTGGTGGTGTCCTTTCCAAGTGTGCTTCTCAAATGTATTGATTGGCATTGGTATTAATATAGATCACTGCAATGATAAGTGACACATAAATGATACATATTGAATGGAAAAAAAGATTCTCAGGATGTTTTTCGTATTTCCTTCATATTAAGCAAAAATACATAGAAGCCCTTCAACTATACATTGCAGATATAATATTTAGGCACTTTATCTGGGCAAAAAAATAACTGAAGATATAGTGTTCTTGTTCAATAAATACAGCACTCATTTGACAGAGCATGCCAAGTTCAATTTGTCAAACATCAACAGCTCTCATGATAGAAGTCATAAACAATATGAATATAAAATCAATTTTCCAGTTTAACCCCAAATCCAAACCCTGCACTGTTAAAAACGTCACTGTCCGCTTCAGATTTAGATGTTATTCTGTGAGGTTTTTCATCTTTTCATTCATCACTTCAACCATAGGTTACTGGAACCAGTGCAATGTGTTTCTACTTCCTAAAAATCCAAACTGGGACGATCACATTCACACACTGAAGGAATATCTAGTCATTTCAGGAATTGAACTGATGTTAAAATCGGCCAAGTTCACAATTACCTGGTGTGAGGATTTCTAAGCCTGATTGTTACAGGTGAGCGGATCTAAATTGGGCGGTAAGGATTCTTTGGTGAACACCTGAGAACTGTGACTCCACTGAGACTCTCATAGTCCTCTGCACCTCCACTGCAAAACGTGGAGCGTGCTCCTAAAGAAAAATCATACACTGCCCATACCAAGTGGCTCTTTGGCGGGATAGTCATATCACAGGGTTTATGGTCTGACCTGGCTAGCCTTCGAATCTACTGAAAGGAAATATTTCTTATTATTCTTATTAATAAACAAGTCAAATGTAAAGACAAGACCACATCTGTACTACTAGGGGCCACATCGCAACATTAACCTCCGCCTGATCTCTGGACTCTGTACTAAGACAAACCTTAATGAGACACAATTTGTGTCATTTTCAGAACTAATGTTCACTATCATAAGTCTTAATAACGTCATTATCAATTGACGTTGATAACCAATTGTTACCACAACGGTAATCCAGTAACATACTCATCTCAGAAGAGACTTTAGTCAAATGAAAATAGATAAATTGCTTTTGATACACAATCATAATATAGATTTTTTTACTGCAGCTTAAACATGGTTCATTATGTACAGCAAGGTACTGAGAAAGTGCTGGGCTTCATTAAGTATAGTGTATGTAAAAAAACAACAGTGACATATAATACTGTTAAGAGGCATATCATATGAACGTCTTTATGCTCCTTCAGGTGGCAATGCTTCTTTGTTGTAAATCCCATCACTCTTGCCTCCTTTAATACTTAGACATGGGCCAAAACAGGCTCCGACAAATACCAACCGCAATGTTTGAACTGATTTCCACGGTTACACCATCACAATGCAGTTTGGTATGAGCCTTGAGGAAATTCCACCCTACGAGCATCTGTGACGACAGCGTTAGGGGATGAAGAGGAGGGTAGGAGAGAACTTCGTACTCAGATGAGCCTGGAGTTGCGGAGGAACTGGATGAGGACCTTGTAGATGAAGACGTACTGAGAGATAGTCTGGACCATCATCATCCTCTGCTGACGGAGCATGCTCAGGACCGTCGGGACATCCAGCATCTGAACCAAACAGACAGATCTTTAGTGTGTGGTAGATATACTTGGGAGCTAATGATGGGTTCTATCAACTCTGAGAAAGCTGTACTATATAGTTCAGAGGTTTTGACCTCATATGAGGGTGAAGCAGCTACCTCATTGTGCTCTAGACAGGCTATCATGATCTCAGACAGGATCACCACTCCGGTCCGGCCCACTCCAGCACTACAGTGGACCAGTACAGGTAGGTTGGTGTTCTTTGGGTCACTGATGCTGTTTGTGTGTCTCCTCACAGACTGGATCTCCTCCAGGTAGGCTGGAAAAGGACATGATAGCGTTCAGCTCACTTGAGATCTAATTCACACAGTACATATTAAATATGTTGTTTCAGCATAAGGAAGAGAGCTTTGTGAATAGTTTTTTAGGTTTAGCATGAAATATTAAGCTAGATCATCCTCACAAAACTGTTTGCTTAATAAATTCCTATAGAACTTATTCAATTTCCTGTCATATATGGACAAAAAAAAGTGTAAAAAAACCCAAAAAAACAGGTAAAGATCTGATCTTAAAAGGATGATGACCATAAAAGGAAACATCTTATTATACTATCCCACTCACTAAGGAAGCCTTTGAAGTCCTCAGGACAGCCATGGTCAGGCCAGTCTGTGTACTGCAGGTGCCAGACAGTCCTCTCTTGGCCAGTCAGAAGGTGTTTGATCTTCAGCCCTGTGGTGGCATAGCAGCCAGAGTCTGTCCGGAACCGTGTGGTGATCTTGAAGCGGCCGTACGTCACCGTGTTGTGTCGTGAGCCAAGCCGAGGCCAGTAACGGAAACTCTTTTCTCGGCCGCTCTCCTGGAGTGATGAGACAACGGGGAAAAGTAAGACTAGGCAGGGATCAGGAAACACACGTGGACGTGTGACCATGAGATTGTAGGGCCATCCCATACCATGCTGTAAGCCTTAGTTTCCAACAATTGACAGAAAATGCAACGCACCTCTTCAGCAGTAACCATGGCAATGATGGAGACGCCCTGTTCCCATACCATCTGCCAGAAGTCCTGACAGGTGTTGGATAGGGGACCCTGTGAGGCAATGTAGCTCCACTCATGTCCACCCACTGTTATCTAGGAAGAGACACATTTAATTGGATTCATCTGTGTCATATGATCCGATCAGGAATTCAATTAAGATAGACACTGTGAAGCAGGGCAGAGAAGAAGGAATTCAGACTCAGCAGCATAGATCAATTCTATTATCCCAATGGGATGTGAGGTGTGACACCACCACTGGTGTCCTTATGTCTGTTCTAAATCTAAAGGCCCCAAAGAAGCAAGTATGACACTCATTAGCAGGTATAACCTTATTAACGTGAAGACTTCACATCTGTCTCAATGTGTTAGATTAACACACAATTTTTGGACTATATTTTGTACAATGCACATTATTTAAACCACACATTGTGAAGTTTTGCACACACCCTTGCACACACATATGGCACATATTCTTTTTATTTTATTGTTATTTTATATATTTATTTTTTCTTATCTTTTTCTTATCTCTTATATCTTTTCATACATTTTAGTGTGAAATTGTTCTATTTTATATTGTATTCTTTGCCTTTTACAGTACTTGCTTTTATTCTTTTTTTTATTCTATGTTCATTGTTCATTGCACCAAACACCAAGTCAAATTCCTTATATGTGAAAACATACTTGGCAATAAAACCAATTCTGATTCTGAGGGTGTGGTTGTGGGTGTGTAGTTAGCAAGGAAACAATATACAATAATAACTCATACCTAATAACTCGTACTTTGAGTAAAGAATTCATATGCCAACATATTACCCGTTATATAGTTATGTGCTACCTGCATGTGCTAGCTGTGTCTGTGTGTGTCTTACTCTGATATGTGATGCATTGATGTAGCCTGTGTTGTTCTCCTTAGTGGGAACCAGCTCCACTCGGGTGTCGTCATAAGGCAGTACATCCTGGAAGCGGTTTCTCTCTCCGCTCTCTGGCAGCTGGGCAATGGTGCATTCCCCTGACGGACGACGCTTTGGGACCTGCTCGTACTCTGTGAACACCATGCCCTGCTCCATACGCTGCTCCAGCACTTTACACTGACACACACAAAAACAAGCCAACAGTAAACATGTCATCCCCACAAATGATGCAGTCCAACAAATACTGTATGTCACCTTGATCTGACCTATAATTTTAGGGCCAATCGGTGTCATTTTGAAAATGTAGAAACACAGTAATGAGTTGCATCATCCCCCCCAAAAAAAGAGTTTGTGAGACTGAAAAACGGCACATGTAAATAATTGCCACTGTCAATGAACAAAACAATGAGCTTGGGATGACAAACAACCTATTTATGGTAGGCAGTATTCTTGTGATGTGTATGTGTGGGAACCTATGGTCAAGTATTAGTCTCTTAACAATGACAAAGGAAAACTAGGTTGACTGAAGAAACAAAACCATTCTGTCAAGACTTTGGAATTCGCCTCCACTTTCAAAACCACGTGTTTTAAATTCAACAGCATCAACAACACTGACTAAGACTTTCTACTTTATGTAACCTTCACAACAAAAATCTCATCAAACAAGAGGCATCTAACACCAACATTACCACCAGCTGAGTGACTACACTTATTATTATATATTATTATTACACAATATTTTTTTCTACCTTTAGCAGTGTTTCTACATTCAGTGGAGCATAATTTGCACTATGTGGGAATAAAAATATACAAACAAAAGGTAACAAATCTAATACATATTTCATGACTAACTATTACTTACACTAAACATTACACCAGTTCTTGCTTTGTAACCCTTGCTTTGTTTTTCAAGCAGCAAACCAATGACAAACCATAAGCCCTGAAGTAGATGCAGGCCCTACCCTTTCGTCATTAGAGGCCCTTTCAGGCTCATCCTTGCCCTCGTCATGCATTGGCAGCCTGGAGAGCGATAGGCCATTGAGGGCTGCCACCTTCAGAGGGCCCATCTTCTTCACCTCTGACCTCGCTCCTTTCTTCATGCCCTGGCGTGACAACACAACAGGTACAGGGACAAAGTGAGAACGACTGTGAGTTTCAGAGGGAGAGAGGTGGTAGCAGAGAGGGGAGGGACAGCGCAGCCTCTCTGGGTATTTTCTGGGAGAATGTCACCTGTCCGGTTTTTCAAGGTGGCCCAACTACATTCTTTCAAGATGCAGGTGAGACTTATGCCAAAGTGAACCTGTTTGTGTTATTCAACGCCTGCCCCTGAACGCTTGACGCTTTTGTACATGCACGATTGTTTGTTTTTTAGAGATTAAATTGTCAGATCGCTTTGCATCACCTCGCCTATAAAAGTTGCATTTGAACACACTGCAAAGACTACAGCTGACACGCAGATACGTTCTGCGCCTGCGTGATAACTGTAACACCACCCGGTCTGGTCTATAACTATTATATAAATAGATATATTATATAAATATTATATAATAACTCTTCATACCGGGCGGCGGCGGTAGTCTGTATTTGTAATTCAAAAAAGAAAACCAAAAGACCCAGGATCGCAGAAACATACTACCATTTTCACACCACTCTCACTCGCCACTCGTTATACTATACTATAGAATATGTCTGGCACTGGCGTTGTCAGCCCTTGGTCTTTTGCTTCAGTGTGTGCCCTTGAGAGTCTCGTTTGCTTGCTTTGCTCACTTTGCTCACTTGCGTTTCTCTTCTTGTGCACTGATTTGCTTCAACTGAACAGCCAATCAGAGAGCTCTCTCTAAACATCTGCCGCCGATTTAACATGCTCAAGCGGCCGAACAGTCGCTGACAAGGGCCAACTAGTAATGGTGCTGTCAATGGTGCTGGACACACCGCAAAAACTATGGCCGATGGTTGGCCACAGACACTCAATGACAGCCCAACGACGGCCAGCCGTTGGCTTGGTGTGTCAGGGCTCATAGACATATTACATCACTGGGACAAAGCTGAAGTTCCTACTACATTAGACACCTAAATGACAGAGGGAGTACATTGTGTGTTAAAACTTTGGTTTCTATGAGGTATTTTGGCACCTTTTGGCACAACTACAGAGTGGGATAATGTCGACGTACTGTGAATGCTGCTATGTGTGAGGAAGCTGACACTTGCATTGCCAATAAATAACAGTAACACTACTCTACACGCTGATAAGACGTACTAACTCATTGCTAAATTGTTAATCTTTCCTTCATGTAGGCTTCAAATTTTAAAAAGAGAAATCCTTAGAGAGGCCTGATATAGACTATTTCTCAAACAGTTGGGTGCAACCTGTTGGGATGCAGGGATGGCATGGAGAGATAGACAGAAATGGATACTCAGTAAAAGTTCCTTGGTAAAAAGGGAGCATAGCTGAAAATGTTTGAGGACCACTGTGCTACCCTATACATGTACATACCTATCTGTATATATGGGTTGATTTAGGAAAAGTAAAACAGCAAGATGGGATGCTTGTAAAGCTTATGAGGAGAAAGGACTCACCGGAGGGGGCAACCCCTCTACTGTTTTCTTCCCAGCAGGCACATCAGACACAGGCCTCTTCTTGAAGTCCTTCTTAGCTTTCTGCTTGGCCTGGCCGCTCAGGTCTCCCTCTGACACAGAGGGCATAATCCTGGGCTGCCGTAGATCTGACAACAAGTACAGAGGCTCCACCTCCTGGATAAGAGAGTGAGGCTGATAGGCTAAGGAGCCTGTTATAGCAGGGTCAAGGGAGGAGCCTATGGGGTATGCAGGCGGCGGCTCTTTGGGAGTCTGTTGATGAGGTGTCAGAGAGGAAAGAGAGGTCAAGCTGTGATGTTGTTTTGGCTGTTGGTCAGGAAGAATGGCCGCTATTGCATCCTGGGAAAGTGGTGTGTGACGTCCACTATCGTCCTCAAACTCCTCCTCTTCCCCACTACTGTGAACCAACATGGTGGCATCTGAAAGAGATTTCTTGTGTCCATAGCGCATGTCCTCCTTAATGTCACCCTCGTCCTCTGTCTTGGTACGTTCCAAGAACACATTGAGCTGAGAGCCCTGGGAGGGACCACAACGCAGGGCCGGAGGAGGGGTGGCGGTTTCAGCTGCTGAAGAAGACACAGTCCTCTCTTTGACCCTCATCCCCTCTAGACTATACGCCAACCCAGCAATCTCAATGGAATTGCGCTTCTGGGCATGGTGTGGGTGTCTGTGTGGGGGTCCACTCAGGAGGAGAGGCTCCGACACCTCCTGTAAGGAGTGAGCAACAGGCAGGCTGTCCTCTTGGAACGTCTGTACTGAGTGGTGCACACGTCGCGTGATGATCAAATCTGGGTTGCTACTGCTGACATACAGGTGACGCGACAGATCAGGTGTGCTGTTGGCAGGCCGAGGGTGGGCGTATGGATAGGGAGGAGGTGGTCGGTACACCTGTGTTCTCATGATGTTTGGGGCCGGGTACTCCTGTGCCTGTTGCAACTGGACATTGGTGAGCTCCGGGACGCTGACAGCGCCCACCACGGGCCTCCTCTCTGTGGGGTAGGGGTACGGAGAGGGGCTGTGGAAGCTGGAGTTGAGATGGAAAGGGTAGTGGTGGTGCTGGGTTCCTCCGCCGTGCTCTCCCCTGATCTCTGGCTGACTGTAAACAAGAGGGTCTGGTCTGCTGTAGGCGTACGAGTTTCCAATGTTCAGATTCCTCATGGAGTGGCTCTGCCGGTGCTCTGGAGCCACAACCATCCCTCCTCCTGCACCCCGGTTCTTCTGCCGCATCACTGTTTCATAATCAGGTGTGGCGCGGTAGGAGGGTGGAATGAGGGCGCTGTGGCGGTGTGAAGGCACGTAGTCAGGCCGAGTGATGTCACTGCCAGTGATGGAGGGGTTGGAGGACATGGGTGAGGGCTGGAGGTAGTGCTGGGGATTGGTGAGAGAGCTGGTGCTGTGGGCACTGTACACGCTGCCGTTACGTAAACGCCCCCCACTGTTGTACTCCAGAGGAGAGCAGTCCAGACTGGTCTGGGAGTGGTAGTAGTAACCATTCTGATTGTTCATGTACAGGTTGTCTACGGGGGAACAAATTATACATCCATAGATGGTCAATGCAATTACAATTAGAAAGCAATGACATACTGCAATTATGCTGAAAGCAGCACAAGCAATCACAATGCACACACATTTATTTGCATTATGATTGTAATTGATTCTGATGCTTATCACACCAATTTCACAGCTGCAAGTCACTTTCTATAATTACCTTGTGATGATGTGTAAGGCTCAGTGAAATGCCCATTGTAGTGCATCTGAGGTGGGGGCATCATGTAGGCCTGAGGCTTTGGCTGTGGAGCAACATCAAACAAGACAAGGTTTCAGCTACTGCACACATGATCCTAATGCTGCCCAACAGCACAGAATTACACATAAATTTAATTGTGCGCTAGAGCACTGTTATGGCTCGATGACGTGTGTCATGTGTTCCGCAAGCCACAATTCAGCAGGCAAAATGTGTGTGTGCGCACAAGGGGGAGAGATGGTGTGTGTGTCTCCAGCTGGGACTTACCAGAGACATTCTTGTAGAAGATCTTCGTCTGACTGGGTTGACAACTGTGGGCTGGGTTTGACTGGAGGAGAAAATCAAAAAATGATACAAGACATGACAGATTACCTTTATACTGGCCAACTAAAAAAAAGATTTCAGGCAGATACAAATTTAATTACAGGGCTATACAATGAAATATATGTTGTTAATCAAAGCTCCTGAATTTACTTAATATAAAAGTTAGAGGAATGTCATGAACGGGGGTCTATTGATCTTTACTGTCCATTGTTGTAAAGTAATAACAGGGGCACTGGCTCAGCCCAATGAGCCCTGTGGACTTCACAAGGTTTGGATACATCTTACAAAAAGAAGATTTTTCTGTAAAAATCACTAGAGACTCCACAGCTTAAGGTCCATTTAAATTTGTGAAGCCTGTTTGCTGGGGTGCGGTTGGCTGGGTAGTTCGGAAAGGGTGTTGGCACCTGGTTGGTAGGCATACTGTAGGCGGTGGCTGACAGTGTTGCTCACCCCTTGTTAGAAGGTAGAGAGGGACGAGAGAGCATTGGAAAGCGAGGAAAGGAAAGAAAGAGAATGGACTTCTGGGAGCCCTCAGTAGGCGCAGGGTCACACTCCTCTCTGAAGAGAGAGGAGGAGAGGGGATAGGAGTGAGGCTACACTAAAGAGAAGACACATACACAGACTGCACGCGCACAAAGACAGCAAGAAAGAAAGAGACAGGAACTAGGCTAGACGTGTTAACAGAAAACACTTACAGGCTACTCTTGTTAATCTTATAAAACTTGTGCCTGGCCAGACACATCCGGCACACATATTTGGAGGTTTCCATGTCTTCCTGCACAAAAGAAAGGAAAGAGAAAAAAAACATCTGAGATGTTGAGGCATTCAGTACAGTGGTGGCGCTGCCATAGCTATCTACAAGCAAAGGCCTACCAATGTTTCCCCTCAAATGTGGAACTTTAGCCAGTGGTATGTGGCTTTGTGACCCACCCACATACCTAAACAACCACATTTACCTACCCATACACACAGGTGCATTAAGGCTATTTCCAGAGTAGAGAATCCCATAAGAGACTTTGGTAAGGGTCGAGAAGGGAAGTGGCAGCGGCTGCAGAGACTTACGGTCTGGAATTGAACGCTCTCCTCTTTGTTGGCTAGCTCCAGGGCAAAGAAGGACTTGTTGTGACTCATGTTGTTAATTTCATTCCACCTACACAACCAATTAAAGCACAGTGGCAGAAAGGAAGAAGGGGGAAAAAAAACACATGATGTCATGGTGGTCACATTTTTAACTGCAGAAAACCTCACAGGGCTTTTAGGAGACTGGGACCGCGCAAACAATGTTAAATAAAAATCACATGCAAATCATATCAAAAAGGTGTCTACTGCACAGAATACTGTGTAGATACGATATGGGTTGGGTCGAGAATGACTGAAACACTCACAAAGACAATGCTTCAACAGTCCTTATCGCCTATCAGCCTAATTGACTAATTTCCTCTTAAGCAAATACAGGTCTAGAGAGCATTAGGCGGCATTGCAGGAGACAACCTCACCTAAGAATAGCTGTGGACTGTGCCACAAAACTCAATATATGCTGATGGAGTCATCTGATCCAGTATAATTACTGCTCAGAGCTAGAAAATACCAGACACAGCTTTTATTCAGGGCTTCATATTTAGAAGCAGATCGTATTGCAGGACTCTGAAGCATTACTGTAAAAATAAAACAAACATTCCCCAGTTTATTTCGAGACTTACCTAAATACAACGGGCGGCCTGCCATTTTTGTGCTTGACAAAGATGCCATCCAGACAGGCTCCCAGGATAATGTCTGTGCCTGTACTGTCCTGTAAAGATGAGGGAGATAGAGACATTTAGAGGGAGATAGAGACATTTAGAACAGCATTTTAGGGAAAATAATTATAACCCAATTCAATTAATTGCCTATCCTCCTCTCAGTTAAACAACAGGGACACATATTTTACTCAGTAATTCATAGCTCAACATGGGCAGTAGTGTTAATATACTGTAGCTTCTGAGTTGGCACTCTAGTAAGCTAACTCAGTGCTTCTCGCAGGTTTGTGCTGTTAGGTTGGACTTACCTTGGCTTGATAGCTTTCCTGGCCATAGCCTTCCATTTTCTCCACCTCCTGCATGTACAACATCTCTGCCTCTGGGGCTGACAACCCCCTGAAAAGAAAAGAAAACACAACAACAAATGAATGAATGAAGAAATTATGTCAACACAGACTGAACCTACTTAAATCAGAGACTGAAACAAACAAAACAATGCATAAACATCAGAGAAAACAGACAAAAAACACATATAAAGACAACTGACACACACATGCATACCAAACATTGTACAATTAAGTAATCCGTTATCACAATCATCTCCTCAGCTGTTTCACAGCACCTTTGAGAAACCACAGCAACCATTTCTTTAACACCAAGATCAAGATGACACGCTGTTCAACTCTTCACCTCTCACCTCCCTACCACTAATCTGACACCACCCCTCCTCCCTCCCGGTCTGCTTGCCTGCCTTTAGCCACAGCCAAACGATGACAACTATTCCTGGGGATGTGCCATGCTTAAATAGCTATTTCAACTGAGTTGAATAGTTCTTACACAGAGACACTGCCAACCTATATGGGGAGGATGAGGCACGAGGATGAAAACCTGCAGATTGGATTGGAATGGGATAATGAGAAACAGCTGTCCTTGGAGTGAACTGAGAGAGAACAAGAGAGTGGGTAATATGGGGTTTGGTGCCAGGCCAGCTTGATTTGGGTTTTTCAGCGAGCCCACGCATAAATCACAGGAGAAGACGGACTTATATATGGCCTACTAAGTGAGACCAGATGATGACAGAGAATAACAAAGGGGCCGATTGGCTGGATGGATCAGCGCGGGGCTCAATCAGAGGGACAGTGTCAGCCTCTGTGAGATGGTATGTTGACAGACATGCTGTATCCCTGATGGAGAAAAGGCAAGCTGGTGCTTGGAAAGCCTCCTCACCTGTAGGTCTGATAAAGAAGAGCCACTTTCTGAGTGGCCTCCTCCAGCACTCGCTCATCCTGGATCCAGCCCTGCAGAAACAGAAAAGATGAACATACTAGGACTACTGTGGTACTTCTACGCAGCACATTTGAACACAGGACATTTGAAATATCTTTTATCCAATATCTCTGGCATTAACATATTGAGCATGAACAATAAAATGCTTACAATAGGGAAGAGCACAAACTTCTGGAGGAACTCCTGAGAATCATATCGATTGAAGTCTCCAAAGTCAGCTAAAGACAGAGAGAAAAAGGGAGGGATACTATATGAATAAAAGCAGCGAGACATACTCCTGTTTTGTGTTAGTCCTGCTCTCTGCGCCAAATCCTGTAATATGTCCATTTCTACAATTAGTGCAAGGCAGAAAGAGGCATGCAGGAATTTTTACTTTTTGGAAAGCTGTTGTGTATAATGACAATATGGGCTAATTTTAGGAGAGGAGTTGACCCATTTGTAATTGCTTCAGTGTCTGGCAACGTCGTGGTCCGAACCGGTTCACAGCTTCAGCCTGTCTGCTGGTAATGTTCACAGCTATGTTGGGTATCCCAGGCATCAGCAATGCTCAAAAGCTACAATTGCCCTTCACTCCAAACTATGCTGGCTAGAGACACAAAATAGAAGCTGTCCAATTGTATTGGATGGCAATCCAAGCAGTGATTAAATGATTAGGGAGCTTGCAAGAAGCTTTTTAGAGCTTTCCTTCAATGCAAGAATTGCACACTGGTCAGTCATTTGAACATGACTGCAACAGTAAGTGATCTCAGTGGCTCTGCTATGCTAACACCCAGGCCAGTAACTTGCACTGCCTGATATAACTTTGCCAGCAGCGTCTGAGATTCTTCTGGCTGGTTGGAGGAGGACATCAGGCCAAAAACTCAAGGAGAGTTCACATCCACACACCCCTGACCAAGTTTATAGGTTGGTTTAGACTTTATGGGGCTTGTTAAGAGCTCTATATTAAAAAAGAAAATCTATAAAACCGAAAACAAAATAATTAAGCAGTAGACACTCAAAACTGACTGGCTATGAAGAAACAATGAGGCTGAGCAACAACATTCTTTGAAATTCCATCTTGAACTAAAGTTCACATTTTTCTTTGGTTGCACTTTGAGATCACATGATCATTTACTCCTGCTTTAATGGAGGGTGAAAGTCAACAGTTTCAAAATCAGTAGGCTTAATGCTCTAGTTCTGGAATTTACTACAGCTAAAACAGACCAGCAGTGCCAGGCCAAAACATTAAGGCAAAGGAGGCCCATAGTCTGACCTGTCACAAGTCTCCCATCCACACATCAGTGCAGACTTGAGGCTTTTCCAGTGTTTTGAGTGGAATATTTTGTAGATTTTCACTCCTGGGCCCATCCCAGGATGAATTCCAGTAGGTGTTGTAGTTTAAGAATAGCTCTTATTTGTGTATTAATATCATGACGTGGAAAATTGCAAGTGTAAATATTTTCTTTTTGGGTTGGCTGAACAATAAGGTCAAGTGATGAAGTTTCATTGTATTTACATTTATTTATTTATTTATTTATTTATTTTAGCTCTGGGGGCTATTTTCCAGCTGTTTGGAGCCACCAAAGCTAGACGAATGTCAAGAACTATTGAACACTGAACTATTCAAAGTAAGGTTTCTGTGACTACGCTAGTGTTAAACAGTCATATTACCTTGCACTGCCAGGCCAGCCAAACGAATAGCTTGTTCTATCGAGCATGGGATCCTGCCCTCCAGAACATCCTTCTTTAGCTGTAGGTAATACTGATATCTGTGAGGAAACATGGAGGTTAAGAGTGGGGAATAGACCAGGCGACTTTTGGGCCTATAGCCAAATGTGACAACCCTGTTGAATTTAGTAGTAACAGGTGTTGAGTCAATATAGTCTGTCATGTGAACAATATTTAAAGACAAATGAGATTGAGTCATGAGTTGAGAATGCTGGGTTCATTGTACAGGGCTACTCAGGGTGTATTTGTCAAATCATATAAGTCACTATAGAATGATAAGGAAATCAATTTGAAAAGCAGGTACAGATGATCAGTCAAGAAGGTATGTAGCAGCTAAGACAAACTATGACTGGTTGGTACCAAAGGCTGGTACCAAAAGAATATCCTCGTCATTTATCAGTCGCTTAATTTCTACATTTATCTGACTGATGCCCTTGGTAACCATGTTTTTAACATCTGATTTTTAGATATAATTTAGAAAATGCATACAAACCAATGCATTGCAGTTTTTGATTTGTAATTTGATATGGCATTTGTTATTATCATTACAGTAAGCAAGTATAAATCGGTAAGAGCATTATTATTATTATTATCCCTTTGTGACCATTGGTTATTTTTTTCTTCAAAATTAGTAAAAGAGATTACTGGCATAACAAAGTTGAAGGATCTTAAGGTCACCATAAGAACTGTCCAGCCAAGTCATACCAAATTAGACCTGATACCTTTACTGAACTCAGTAGTAAAGAGATGGATTGAGGGGTAAGCCCTTGCCATGGACTGGCATCTGGTCCAGGGGGTGTAATTGTGCACCTAAGCTGCTTCGCACCACAGAAATGGGGGATAAGCTCTTGCCCTACAGGTCACCTTGGCTTGAACAAAGCTTGCTTACAAAAAAACTGCCTAGTGTGGTGGTAACTGGTTGTACTACATTTTCTTTGATACCTAGGAATCTGACAGTCAGCTCACAATTGAAATTTAGATTTTTTTGAATGACATTCCTGGAGTTAACATGTTTCTAAGCTAAAAAGGCTAGGGGGTGTAGGTTTAGAATAGGTTAAACTGTGAGGGAATGGGGGGAGGTTCACATTGGACAGTTCCACTAACTGCTGAGATCACCAGACAAGCCAGTGAATAGGCTCAAATAAGTGAAGCTGAGAAGTATATGTCACATGTAAGCTTAATGAATTGTTAATAGGACTTAAAATACACATTGAGAGTTACAGGATCATCAGTTTTTATATAAAACCTGATGCAATCCCCACTCCTAGCTTCATTGATGGGACCTCACCTTGTGATTTCCTGTTGGAGTTGAGTGACACTGGGTACGTAAAACACCACTCCAAAGTAAACAGTGGGCTCCAGCCCATACTTGTCCAGCTGCTTCTTCAGCGGCTTCTCCAGGTCAATCCATCTCTGCTGGTTCTGCTTGTTGAAGTACCACAGACTGAAGTACGTTATCTGACAGGGAAATGAAAGCAAGTTAAAAAATGTACTTAAACTTCAAACATTAGACCTAAATAATGCTGTGACCAAGGAAACAACAACTTGTAAATCTGGCAGACTGATTTGGGGTCAACTATTTGGAGTAAACTAGAAGGAATTTGGGCTTAGCAGTCTATCTTAAATATAGCAAAATGGTTCATATTACAAAGTTTAGAACAGAAATGTATAATTACTTCAGATCAATAACAGACAGTGCTACCTATTCAAGTGCTCAGGTGAACTCAGGTCATCTCCTGAATATCTAAGTTACCTCCAAACATCCAGCTTTCAGAAAATATCTGAACCATTCAAATGAAAATTAAACCATGCGAACTGTAGGAGAGTTACAGGCTGGTGCCACTCCCTGTTCAGTCTTGTGATCGTCTGGCTGAAACTCAGCAGAGGGCATCTTACAATGAACACTGGTAAGGCAAGTAACCTGTAGGCTTGTTGTTTATCGGGAGGAGAATTTGGCCACAAGACTCCTATTGTGATTGCTGCGACTTTCTAACCACAACTAGAACAATACTTGCCAAGATAACTGTGTAACTTAATCCTAGACGATATCTATTCAGCAAATTATTTTGCTGATGATGGCATGTGCCAAAGCTGAGTAAAATTGCTAACCAATAAGCAATAGGAAAGGACAGCTTTAAGGTGAAGTGGTCTACAAACCTAACATTAACAGAATGGTGGTCCTCATTACACTGTACCATCATCAGTTTGCTGAAACAATCTATGTTGCATTAACTTGGCTCTCAAGGCAGAGGATATAGTTTATGATACATGCATCATCATCATGCATTCGGCAGTGACTGCTTACAGTTGGGTTGTTAGATCTCCAAAACATTCATAACCTAGCCCCCGTTGCAAACATTTGAATAAGCTTCATTTATACATACATTTCAGTGACAGAGGTACAAGTATCTTTATTTAGTGGGGTTGTGAGAAAAAAAGGTTGAGAACCACTGTTCTAGCACTGACCACAAGCCAGGCTAGATCACTTATCAAGCCTGGTTACATTATGCAGCAAAATAACCAAGGCTGTATTAAAATTATAACATATTAAAAGTTCTGATGTCAAATAGATAGATAGAGAGATACTTTATTGATCCCTGGGGGGAAATTCTGGGGTTGATCTGTATATCTTCAACGGTCCAGCTCATGACTAACACATTGTGTGAGCACTACAATGTCACTGAGTGAACACGATGACCAAGTCCAGATGGCAAGCTTACAACCCTATTCAATCCTTCCTTTGCAACTACTTTCTTTGCCCATATTGTACAGGCTTTGTGATTGATGGCTCCAATTTCTGAAACAAACATATTTGCAAATCTCTGGGATCTGATTATGGTTTAGAGGCGCTTTACATGTATGGTGTGTGCCAATGACTAATTTTTGACCAGTGTCACAAACAGGACACAACAGATTAGAACAGATTACAGTATGGGAAAACAATGACATATTGGTTATCTTGGTTTCTGGTGTCAAACTAACTCACGCAAGTATGCATTTGATCAGAAGACAACCTTGATAAAAATGGTCAGATGCTAAGATGGTCAATCTCAAATAGGTCTACAGTAGAGAACAATCAGCACTTGTGTTTGCGTGAAAATACATACCTCTCTTAACTCGAGTCTCTGAGCAACTGCCTCCAAACATTCCTGCCCAGTACTCTCCACAGAAAGTGTAAACTCAACAAACTCCCCATTGAGCAGCTGAATCCGAGTGACAAGACAACTCTTGCTTGAAACGGTATACCTTCGAGTCCTTTTGAGTTTCAAACCAAATGGCAAGGGCATGTTTCACAATTCTTCAGACAGGGAGGTCCTCACTTAGTCCAGAGAAATTAGTCTTGTTGCTGTCCCTTCAAAGACAGTGTAAATATTAGGCCAGCCAGTCATTGGGCTCATCATCAATGGACAGACCTAAAAAGTGAGACAAGAACATCTCAAGACCTCATCAAAGTGTTACAATGCACACCATCTGACAATGTAAAGTTACAGCCTCGAAAAGAATGGATCCAAAACAGTATGAATCAAAACTTCAACATGGTCCATCCTATGATCTGGAAAATGTTACAATACCTCATTAAGTAGCTGTACATGTATTTACATCTGGTCTGTCACCCCAATAACCCCAAAACAGATGCCCACTAGACAAACACAGGACTTATGGTACAGTAATCCTCTTAAACACTACATTTTATTTTTAAGGTACCTATCTTGGGTTGGCTACTAAAGGGGATTAACCTGTTTTACTTTAAAACTAAATTAGAAACAAATGTGAAAAATATGAGATCACATCTATGGACTGCTAACAATTTATGGCAAGCTATGTGACCTGTGTAACTAACTATAATACATCTGTTAGTCCACGCATGTGGTAGCGTTAATCCCCTTCCAGGGAATAGTCTGATCCAATCACGGACAGGGCGATTTGATTCAGCACATAGGCTGGCGCTGCTAAACGGGACATCGCAAAATCCCTGCTGCTTTCTAAATCAGACGCTCCACCATGCATCATCCACCATATTATTACAAATTGAAGTGTTACAAAATAGCAACAGAAGTGAAAATTGTACGCGAACTTGCTGAGTTATAAACATTGCATTCGTGAATCTTAAAATATATGTCTAACTATTTCTCAGTTAGTTGTAATTACTCCTTAACGTTAACCGTTACAGACAAATAAATTAGCGTTAGCTTGCTAGCTAGTATTCCAGCAAATAGACCAAACCGTTGGAAAGCTGACGTCGCTGGTAAATATATTGCAAATAACGTTAACGTTACCCGCCAGAGGTAAAGTAGCAGTCCAGTTACGATTCGGCCATGACCAATTCCGCCATCAATGTCACTTGGTTACTATGTGTTAGCTTTTTTCACGGGATTAAAGATGGCTAAATTATCTTGAGTTTGTTTCAGGTTTAAAACTAACGTTATACTCCATGCCTCTTGGTCCGAGAGTTCAGTCAAGTTCCAAGCGTGCTTCACTTCCTGGGGCTGAAAGAGCAACAAGTGTATGCCATCTACATCCGCGGATCTGTGGTTCTACTTATTAATTGTATCGCTGCATTTGATGAATTCCCGAATGAACTCAGTATATTCCCCCGAATCTATAGTACATTTTTAAGAAATCATAATGTAGGTTTACCATGTCTTCGTAAGCAGTAGAGACGTTTCAAAACGCATTATAGTGCCTCAGTGGCGGCGGAATACATGAAGGTTTTCAGAGCATGACATCAGACAGCTGGAATGCCGAGCAGTGAAAATGCCAGAAATGGGACAGCTGCCTAGAGCGATTGGCTGCTGTCCCGTCTGTTTACCTTTTACACCATGTGACACTTGCAATTTGTGTCTGAATTTGCAAGACAAAGAATATTATGTAATAATAAAATAGATCAAGCTTTTTGCTGCTGTTGAGGTAACTGTAATACATATGAGAGGAATTATGAGTTGGTAATCATTTTACTGATTTGATGCAATCAGAGGAAAACAAAGTGGCTAAAAATTTATTGCAAATATAAAGACACTTTTTTGGTGACAGTCAAGTAGTAGTAGCTACATGCCAGAAGAACAGTTGATAAATCAAACACCATAAAGAAATATCTTTATGAACTATATTTTTTCCAGAATCCTGAGAAGGTAAACTACAGTAAAACAAATAAACTCAGACTCATTGATTAGGTGCAACTCACTGAATCTACAGTACAGAATATAACAGATTTTGCATGTGACATGAGTGAAGGGCTATGGGCAATACTTTGCAAATTTACAAGGCATTACACTTACCATGGGGCACTACTGAATAAAAGTATTTTTGAGCATTTCTTTAGAGATCCATTGTGGCTCAACCATTGTGGGTTCCCCTACGCACCCTGTTTCCAATAGAGCATTGTTTTTAGAGACTGCAATTGAAAAAGGAAGCCATGGCCCAAACAGCTGTTAAGACATTAAAACAAACACAAATCTCCAGTAAACTCAAACATCTTTGTTTTGCTACATCTGACTGTGTGATGTTTTCATTGTGCTTTTGTAATAAGTTAAAAAACTAGAATTAAACTAGAAGACCAGCACACTGTCAGGGATTTTAACAACAAAATGTGAAATAAATCCACTATTTAAAAAAATTCAAATGCTAAATTTCTTGTAGCAATATTCTCCATTCACAACAAAAACCATTAAATGACATCCAATCCCTGAATACAGCAAGAGTCAGTCAGAACTCGTCATCACTAAGAGAGACAAATGTATTCATATGTTGCTTATTGGTGGCCTGCTGGTTATCATGTGTATTGCTGGACACATGCAGAGACTCTGACAAACTTCTTCCCAGATCCTCCAGCTCTTTAGATAGTCCATCATTATTGTCTTCACTTTGGTCTAGATGGAGGCCTTCATCACTGGTCATACTAGTGTATCCATGGTTTTGAGTGATGCCTTCTTTGTCCATTATAGTAGAGTCTATTTGGTTTTGATGGTCGTCGTCCTCATTGATCCCTGCATTTTCACTAACGCTCTCACTGAGCAGAGGAGAGCCAATGTACTTTTTCTGACTGAGATCCTCTGAACCCTCTTTGTGTGTTTCAGTAAGTGAAGCACTCCTTTCAGGAGAGCTGCTATGTAGCGGTGTGGAAACTGATAAGGAAGCAGCATTCGCTGGTGAATCACAGTATTTGATAAGTGATGCATTATAGAAGAGGTCATTGTCCTCTTTGGTCTCCATCTGTGTTGACCCTCTTGATTCCAGCCTTGGTAGGTGTATATGAAGCAGATCATTCTCCTTTCTCTCAAGAGCTGTACTAGAGATGGGCATGTTGACTGGATCCTCAAAATCGTTACGTAACACTTCCAGAAGGTGGCGCATTTTATCCTTAAAAGCAATGCAATGGAGTACATTAGAAAACACTTGAAGAGCCCTCTGCAATTTTCTACCTCGATATTGCTTAAATAGGCATCATGCTATTTAGGGTCATTTTAATTGCTCAAAACTGAAATTTTGATTTGATTAAAAAGAATTCAGGAATGATGCATGAAATGATGTGCTCACCTCATCAAGTCGATGCTTATTCGTTTCAATATGGCGCTTTAACACCCGGTCTAGGACCCTTGCAAAGGACAAAACACACTCAATCACACTGTAGTCATGACTCAGGAGAAGGTAAGTCATCATTATCACAGCACTGGCCAATATTTAAACACTTATTATATTATGAGATTCATGCTTTTGTATTATTATGAAAAAAGGAGTGGCATCAAGGCTGCTACTATCCTGTGATTATTTGTAGCCCAACATTAAGGATAGATTAAATGGAGATTCCAAGGTATTTTAAGTCCATAGAAAATACTTCATAAAAATGACAAACCTGTCGGAGAAGTGCCCCCTGGACAAGATATCATCTGTTACTTCAGCAATAAATTCAAGGTACATTAATTCTTCCTCCCTGTTGAGGAAGGACATGTGATTACTCATGTCACAGAGACTACATTATTTTAGAAGGTACTTAAGGTTCACAGAAGCATAACTCTTTGTGCTATCTGAAGTATTGCACAATCATTTTCAACTGTATCAATTGAAATGACAGGCTGTATAAAATATGCTGAAACTAGAACTTACTCTGCAGATACACTCATAATAGGAGACTTCCTGCCTTCTGGTGAGACCCTAGAAGAAGGCAATTGCACTTTATTTTCTTTAATCTATTTTTTAAAGCAGTACATAAACATAATACCATTATCAATAAAATCAAAGGTAATATTCTCACTTCATAACTTTACCTGGATGAGGAGTGAAAGAAATCACTGTTTCTGATCTTGTTTGTCTGGCCTTGTTGTCTAGATACTGAGGCATTTGCGCTATTGAACTCATCCTCAGACCACTCATGCCCAGTACTAAATCCCTGTAAAACAGGAAGTAAGAATTGCAATTGTCAAGACTGTCTTCTGGTCAAAAAAATACTTTTGTTTAAGTGGAATATCATCAGGATAAACAGACATAGTTGTGAGTGTTTACACCTCTATTTCAGAGCCATTTATAGAGGGACATCAACAACTTCATATCAGTAACCTTGAGTGAGAGATAATTCTGCTCTAACAGTCTTTTATTTTATATTGTTGCTCACTGCAGCTAGCCAAATGGTTCAGTCAGTATGACTAATGCTACCTGCTACCTCTTCCCTTTAATCATGTTCTGGCACCATCATAGCTGCACACTATTTTTCCAGGAACATACTCTTACATACAGAAGCAGTTTTGTATGAGGAATCAAATTAAAGCATTCAACTTACCTGAGGTGGGTCATCAAATTCCATTGATGAGTATTCCTTGGTTTGTGTGCTGCATAAAAGAGAGAATTCAGGATATATGTGAAAGACATTTCTATTTCTGTCTTTTCTTTTTCACCGTGAGGGAAAAGAGACTATGTGTAAGATAGGTACCTTCCATGATATGTCTCTTGGCGCATCAATCTAGCGTTGGTGCAATCCTGATTTGGTTTCCTTCGTGGGGTTGTGTAGTAGCGATATTTTGACAGGTATGAACTCTTATCCGATTTCAGGGTCTTAGGAGTGAAAGGTTTGTCCTCTGTAAAGTACTGAGAATGTTTCTGGAGTAAGTCCCCACTATATGTCTTCTGGACAGGATCTTGGAAAGCCTTGTAACCACTCTGAGTGCCTGAGGTGGTCGTGGAACATGCTGACTGCTGCCTGTGGGAGGTTGCATCTGGGCTCCTGTAGTGCAACTCTGATGTGCAGCGTGTGGGGTGAGATCGGCTCAGAGAATCACCTATTGTGCATGATGGATAAACTATCTGCTTGGCGTGAAAGGAGGTGCTGAGCCTTGGGCTTGAAATCATGGAACTTCCTGAGCAGAAGTAGGGGCTCTCTTCACCTTGTACTGATCTCCTACTCTAAAAAAACAAATACATTGTAGCGTCAGACACCATAGTGAAAAGGCTTGAGTGGCAAAAATGTGGCTTTAGTTCAAAGTCATGCAATCAAATTGTGCTTGATAATACATTTTTAAAAAGACCAATAGCATAACATGATGCAATGATAAAATACCATTGCTAGTGAGATTATTTCCCACCTGAGCTGATGAGCAGGAGGTTCTACCGTTCCTCTGTGAGAGAGAGAGGGCTGACTGGGAACGACCCTCTTTCCTAAACTGCTCCCGTCTTATCTGATCATTGTCTGTAAATATGTGTGCAAAAATGATTAGGCACAAATAGACAATTGGGAACAAAACTGTTTCTCAATTACAATGTAAATATGTGTTTTTTAATATTTTCAACTTACACTTCACACTATATATCAAGCTTTTGGGTACTGAGGCATCAATGGCAGCTGTGGAAAAACAAATAAATATGTGAGCTCATCCCAATAGATTTTAATGTTATTTTTCCCCCAAACCCAAAAATACATACATAACTAAGATTTAACATAGAACAAAGGTTTAACAGAAACACATGGTATATATACCTATGCATGGGTTGAATCTGGTCTAATGAATTTCACTGTCACTTTCACTCTCTATTAGCCCTGATACAGCACTACGAAAGTCGGCAAGCTCTATAACTATGTCAAATTTCACTTGTCTGTAATCCTTCAGTTGTCTACTTTCACCGTGGTGGCACATGCTACATGGGGTATACCTGTCCTTAACAAAGTCTGTATTTGTGCATAGGAGATGTAGCGCGTGCCACTGCAGAGAAAGTAGACAATTGAAGGATTACAGACAAGTGAAATTTGATGTAGTTAGAACTTGCAGATTTTCATAGGAGAAAACGTCAATGGAGCAGGACAGGACTCTTTCGTGGAGGTAAAAAGGGTCCTGTATATGCCTGCCATGTAGCGCACCTTTAGCTGAGTAAACCTTCTTGTAGTGAGACACCATGTGGTCTTTAATGATGGCCTGAGTCATCCTGGTGGAGGACTGAGGGCAGAAAGCTAGAAACACAGAAAAACAAAACTATGTTAATCAACAACAGTGCTGAACTGTAAAGGCACTGCCTTTGTTACATGTGAATGATAATCATTCAACTTTTCTCATGGTGATAATAACGTGGTGAAATTGGTTTCAGGTTGGATATTCGAGTTCTCCAAAGTCAGCAGCGGCTAACACATTTACGGCCCCGAAATGAGTGCTTGCTGCCGGGAAGCTTATTGGATGTCTCCGCTGATCAGTTTCTACAGCGGTTTGGGAAGTCAATAAAGTAATGGCATATGTACATGAAGTTAAAATTCAACAGTTTATCAACTATATGACAACAAAAAGAAAAATCACAAAAACAAAATCAGTGTGTTACAAAAGTACAGCTACATCATGTACACCTAATGTTTGTCTCAATAAGTACTTATTTTATTTGTTGAAATGCTGAAAATGCTCACTTTGCAGGACCCGAATATACAACCTGAAACTTTTTTTTTTTACCGCGGTGGTGATAATATTGTCAGAAATAGTACTTACGGCTGCTTTTCACCCTCTGTCCTCTGAGACCACTAAGGCTGCGCCCAGGTATAGGCGATGCACTCCCTAAATGTAACAGGAAGATGAATGAGTATCATTAAGCAAGCTATCTAACGACCCACAGTACGACAGATGAACCAACAACACAGTCTTCAACTTTGTGCAGCGACATAACTTATTGATACTGATAGGTTAACGACGTGAGTTAACGTTACATACAGAATTGTATTACAACATAGGGCGTCTCGACTTGAAATGACTTCACCATAGACTAGCAATGTTAGCAAAGGGCTAATGTTAGTCGAAACTTGAAACCACAGCACATCAGTGAGTGCGTACAAGCGAGTCAGCACGAGCTTATAGTTATTTGGCTGCCTGCCTAAGCATGCTAGCTCCTCCGTAGCTTGGTGTTTGCAGTTTTGAATACCTCTTTTCGATTCCATGATAATGTTACACTCAGTGTATCCCATGTTCTTCAGAAATATTCGGGTACAGCGACGCCAGAGCTTGGATATATTCCACTATAAGAATATAGCTAATTCTAAGCATTTTAACACTGGAAAATAATCGGGTTAGCTAACAAGCTAAGGCTTGCTAATAAGGAGATGAGAAGAAAGCTTCCCCGTCGCCATGCTGGTTGCTATGATTGACTCGCGCTGTCGTCATCTTATTCTTCTTCCTCCTCTTTTTACAGCAGCTGGCACACACACACGTCGCATTCTTCTTGTATGACTGTACCACCACCTACTGCTTCGGAGTGTGGATCAGATTATATTCTTTGCTTTATCCCCGTGGACTCTCGTCATCACGATCATGCATATCGTGTGTCTGTCTGTTTCACTCAAAGCTGTATTGTCAGAACAATATAATGTGTTGCTGAAGCATGTACATAAAAATGTGTATATATGTGATAAGAAACAAGTAAATGATAATCATAGAGTCATGTTATAAATTATGAAATAAATCAAATAATATTTATATGCATCCCCCAAATTAATTTCCTAGTTTATGCAGTAAGAGACGATAGTGCCAACAATCATGACTACAGAACCTTTATGAACATAGAGTATTACTGTGTTGTTGGAAACGTCATTCCTTTCTTATTTATATCTGTCCCTTGAATCCATACAGCACAGGAAGTCCTGGAAATCACCTGTTCACCTTTCCTTGTTTGATGTGACCTCTCTATATCACAAATAAAATAATGATTTGATGAATATTATGCAAAGTCTTTCAAAGGTCTCATGGGTGACAGTTAAATATATAATTTCTACCATTTTGCCAAGCTAAATATTTGCAATTAAGGGCTTTCTGGTGGTTCAACTGGTTTTGGGGCACCAATTCTGTGTAATGCCAGTCCCCTCTCCTCTTTCTGTTCAATCATTCTGTCCTATATTATCTAGCAAATCAGTAATGCCATAAAAAATAGATATTTATAATTATATGTGGAACGGCTTAAGTATACTGAAAATGTAATTTCTAAAAATGCAGCTCAATAATATGTGGATTGTACACATTATGAAGTTCTCGTCAAGAATGGTGGTTGAACATGATGCGAAGCTCCCAGATATTTTTAATTTGATCATCATTTGATGAAGCTTCAATATGAAATGTCTGCTAGTAACAGTATACCTAATCACTATTTGAGTGTGCAATATGCTGGACATGCCATAGTCTATAGAAACTAATGGACAAAGTGGCTGTGATGTCACCTATTGACTTTCTATGGGCCTGTTTGAAGCCCAGGAAGTGAGATTTCTTAGTGCCGACATGTTGTATGTTTGGAGCACAGTAGACTAAAAGGGTGAAGCAGATGGAGCCAGGGTGAAGCTCACAACTGCAGGAAAAGCCAGTCCACATTGTCTTATATGGTCATAAAGCACACCCGCATGTTGTGCAGAGCCATTGTCATTGCCAAGAACAGGATTATGCAGCCACACCCATTTCAAATTCACCATAAGGGATACATTAGAATAAATTAAATTAGCTATTGTGACTATAACTTCTTGTAGAAAAAGAATATTGATTTTAATTTCTACATAGAAGGTGGGCTTTGGTTCAAATGAATTGTATTAAGGTGGGTGGAGTTTCAAGTTGTTCTGCAGCCAGCCAGTAGAAGGCAATAGAGGGACCATCTCTTATACTTTGGCTTCCAAGGCCAAGGTACTGGCCCAACCTTTCCACCCTCAGCCCTCTCCTGCTCCCCAGGATCCTAAAGCCCAACCTGTTCATCAAACGTATAAATAAACATGACATGGGTCTTCTTTGTTCATTACAGAGACACGAATGGATTGATATGTGGGTTTCAGACCAGTGTGTGGTGTATATGAACATAATAACGTGGCCCAAGAACATAACCATCAAAGTTGCCTATCCTAATCTATTCATGCGAATTTACAACAATGGGTGAAAAACTGATGCAACGCGGGAAAAAACAAAATCTGATTAAATTGAGTACACTCATAAGAACAGTCTGTCAACAGCATATTGTTAATTCTTCTATTGTTTGAGAGACCTTTTGACCTCACACCACTTAACAGAAAACGATTGTGATTTACTTTACAGCCATGTGACAAGCCGCAAGTGAGACAGACTTTATGATTAAATTGTAAATTAATTTGTACTTCCCTAGTTTGTTCCTTGATTGTATAATCACTTTTAAAATCACAAATTGGTATAAACTGGCATACATGTGTACAATATATAATCACAATTTATCTGTTATTTTCTTGTAGATGTGTCTGCAACCCTCTTCTTTATCTGATGAAGAATAAAGATACCTAAAGATACCTTTTATCTCAAAATGATACAACTGTAAGATGGGTAAGGTGTATAGTGTAAGGTGGCCTTACACTACAGATCTTTGTCCATAGGTAGCAACAATAATATAAAGTGTATATGGATTTTTTTTGAGTTGCACAGCGAATGGCTTAATGCACACTAGTTTAATATGGGACCTGGCAGGATGGGGGACATGACTAGTTTTTAGTCACTTAAGTTAATAAATAATGCACAGTTTCCCATACTGGTGAATGATGTAATGGTTTAAGTCTGCCGCTGAACAGCCGTACATTTCTGACTTGCACCCCTGCGCCATGTGCTCAGCCGCCGGTCGCCAAACGCTGAGAAGATAACCCTGTTTGGGCGGAAAAAAACATAAATAAGAGTAAGTATTGAATTTATATAAATGTATTAGACAGACCGTGTGAATGTAAAATGCATGCGAATTTCCTACACCTATACAAGGTATTGGCGGCGGTTTGGGAGGGGACACCGACGGGAGAGCATCCTTTCCTCGTTGTGGATCGTGTGGCGTCATGCGTGCGTAAAGTTCGCCGTTTGGGCACACTGGACCGGACCACTGGTGTGTGCGAGAGATGTGATGTGGTCTGGTCCCCTCCAAACAGCTCAGTGAAACATCTCATAAGTATTTCAATCTGTCAAGCAAACACCACGCGTCCATGCGAGGCTGCAGGAGGAGGAGGAGGAGGAGGAACAGCTGAACCCAGACAATGCGCTTTCGCGTTGCTGTTATTCCCCCCATTTATTCCACTCACTAGTCAAGAAATGAAGATGTGCCGAAAATATGAGAGAAACGAGTCTGATGAATTGGCTATTTTTTTCTGCGTTTTTTTGTAGATGCAGTTGATCATATAGTGTACCTTTCTTGAGAACAATAGCAATGAAATTTCCACTAGAAAACCCGAGGAAACAAGTTAACTGGGACCCAGAGCAAGGTTGGTAAATGCTGCCTATTGTCTGATTAAGTAGCTGCTTAAAATGTATCTGCCATTTCAACAGCTTTGTAGACTACTTTGTCTCGGACTCAACCGTTTCCTTTGGGCGACCATCTGCACCTCAGCCAAAACAAATGCTAGATTATTTTGTAGTCCGCTCAAACAGGTTTTATCCAAATTCTTATTCAAATAATTTGTTTTGTTCATTTTCTTTCGAGTTTTTCTCTCATTTACACGCATTGGTAATACAAAGTTGACCGTTAACACGCGACAAAGCGTTTGGTAGTATTTCTTTCTTCTTCATCCTCCGTGTACTCAGCTGTGTCAGGTAGCGTTGCTGGGAGCGCAGCGCTCGCCAGAGAGCCGTCAAGCCAGTCAGAAGCAGCCAGGATAAGACCAGAAGTTAAGCGACCTTTCCGTCAAAATAAAGGGCATCTATAGCTGCATCTATAATATAATTTACCAGTAAAAAAGTCAAAATAATGACTGATGACTGACAAGACATTATTATTATTTGGTCAATATGATACATTTCTAGACATAGGTCTCCAAATACACAAAGCTGAAAGGGAACATAGATCCTGAATGCCCCCTGGTAAATTTGTTTTAGATATGACTTCCAAATTAATTTCTGGGAGTTTTTCCTTGTTCTTTGCTCTCCATTGTGATGATATGAAAGTTGTTTTTTAAAATAAAAAAAACAAAGTTTTTTCAATCTGGACATATTCTTTCTTAATTGTAGTCATTTGGGTGCTCTGTGTAACGAATTTTATTTTGAATGTTTTTGACCGGAAGTTAATTATATATTTCTTTATTCTGTCGGGCTTGACATATGTTCGTTACACTTGGGCGCAGCTGGAGAGATGAATGCCCCAAACCTCTGTGGGGAATCAGTGGGCAAAGAGCCACACTGAGACATCCAAAATTAAATCTTATTCTAGACTTAGTTTTGTATTTTTTCGTCCTGTGTTCATTTTCCAACAGCAGGCGCCCAGCGGGTAAACGATGCTTTTCACGTTGTACCACGTGCTTCCCCATATGCAGCTGGTATGCTGAAAAACTGAATAAATTAGTGTCCCACCTCAACTGTGCCACGGTAAACTGTGCGGTATGGTGTGAGATTCAACACTTTGGCTTGAGCTGTAAACACTAACATATAGTGTGCTTCCATATCCACCCCCACCATTATTATTATCATCATCATCCAGATATCATTTATTTTTACTCTGGATGGAGGAATAGCTCAAGTGTTCCTCTGGTATGCCCTGAAATGCTCCAGGAAGCACAGAGCTCGGCTGAGAGAGAGTATCCATAGAAAATAATTGCTTTCCACACAGGACTTATTTATCTAATTTGCAAAAAAATCAATATGAAGTGGCTTCAGTGGTTTGAATACCATTTTACATTAATGCCACACAATGGAAACTCAGTAATGTTCATCCCAAAATCGGTTTGCATATGGTTTTGAATGAACATAGATGATAACCTTATATGCTGGAGCTTTGTTTATCACTAAGATTGCCTGGAAACGATACATCTGGGAGACAGCTCTCTGACCTACTCTGCTCTTGTGTGGGAGTGTACTCTTCACCACTTACGACACTTACGACTATTTATTCAATTTCATTCAATTATAAGATGAGGTGAAAAGCAATTAATGTCTTTGTCAGATTAGCTATGGACTTGGCCCGATTTGCATTTGCAATGGGAAGGAGCTGTACCAGTAGATGTTCTTCTATGTCCATCAAAATGATTGCACCAAATAAAACATAATTGATATAGAGTGAAATGTCCCTCTGCTACCTCACCTCCCAATCCATCTTCCTCATTTTTTTCTCTCATTCAATTCACATCTCATGTTCTAAAAATAGCTTGCTGCCATCCACAACAGTATAGAAATTCAAAGTGAATCTTTCTGTACTTGTGACATCAGTTTGCTGTAATTGATTCAGTCATGCTACAAGTCAAAGGGTTTACTAACAAGATTTCTAGCTCCCGGAAGAGAATGAGCGACTTCCTGGACGACCTTGACTCATCAGGGTGGTGTGTGTGTGTGTGTGTGTGTGTGTGTGTGTGTGTGTGTGTGTGTGTGTGCGTGCACGGAGGCTGCTTAGCATATCATATATCTGGGGCTCTCCATTAAACAAAAGAGCGCCTCCCTCAAACAAATTCGTTTTTTATTCCTACCGTTAGGAATTGCATTATGGTAGCCAAGCCATGGCTTGAGGCACTCTCTCATTGGAGAGAGGTGGGGGCCTCAGGGGTGAAGGCTGGGGCTCTGAATGGCTTATACAATGCTTTATATACATAAAAGGATCTAAATATGGCTGCATCCTTGGTGCTGTCCGCCACCTTGGATGACCTACCCACTATGCATACATTTATGATACAGGGTATTCAGAAGCCAATGACCCAAACTGGCACCTTTCCCACTCTCCTATAGCCTATTAGTGAGATTGAATTCCTGCTTTCCTGGGTCCAGGATGACTAAATGTTTTCCATTAAGTCTTGGCAATATTGTAAGTCTTTGGCTGCAAGTGCTGCATATTGTAACTTCTTGTAAGTGGTTCTCTCATTTGATATCAAAACACAGAATAGTATAGACAGGCAGACAGACAGACAGACAGACAGATAGGCAGACAGATAAATAGACTATAACAATTAGGGCATATGTTTCCATGTAATCTCCAGGCAATCATTTCAATTATGCCCCCAATACAAGTTTTTTTTTCAAAGTTTTTATTCATTTATCCTTTAACAGCCTTGAGTTAGCTATATGGTCTCCATTAGTGAGTCAGGCAGGAAGGCACATGAAGTACTCTCTTCAAGCGATAGACTGGGCCTTCATTTCTCAGGACTAATGGCTTTTATGGGTTCACCCCAGCTCGCTGCAAAAACGCTCAGTAAGATTTGGAGGTGACGGAAAACCTTTGGTAGAACTGTAGCCCGACTGACGGTTGAGTGCTACGAGTGCCCCCCTATTAGCCCAGAGTAACATATAGGAAACCCAGTTCTTAGTCTGCCATGCAATGTAGGCATTTTGATAGGTGTAATGAATGGACGATAAAATTGGCCATATCAGAAATAAATTAATAAATCAATACATATATTAATGCATACAGAAAAACTAAATCTGACTAAAAACATTGAAATCCTGAAATAAATATATAAATAAATAACAGTGAGCATAAGTGAATAAATAAAGAAGTAAGACAATTCATTAGTCCATATGCATAGTTATTTATTTTCCTATTTCTTTCTTTCCCTGTTTATTTATTTTTTAATTTTTTAATCTGTGATAGTGAGGTTTTGTCGACCACTCAGTTCCTAGGAATTTGGAAGAGGTTTCTACACAACTGAGCCTCATGTCATACAAACAAAGTGTGTTTTTTTTTGTGGGATCCGTGAATTTGAATATGACATTAAAAACATTCAACAACTTTTAAACTCTGATACTCAATTTCATTATGGGTGCAGCTGTCAGATTTACCAAATATTTTGCATGTTGCATTTTGCATGTAATATTGCCATCATTTCAGTGATTGCTTCTAGGCTTTGAATGCGGCTATGGGAGCATTCAGAGCACATTCATGTAATTAGCTTGTAATACTCGACAGTGATGACACCCAGCCCCCACTCTTCCTCAATATTTGATCATTAACCCATCATTTATCTCTGGGTGGTTACAGCAATAGCAGACATTTGTTAGGGTTGCTAGGGCGAGGATGTGCCAGCTCTCATCTTCTTTTATTTCATGCCACCATGTGTATTTTATATGTATATTTTGGGAAGTGGTAGATATGATTGTCTCTCACGTTCACAGGATCGCAGAGATTCATAATTGTAGGTGTTTTTTATTTCAGTAAAATAGATGAAATCATTTGGACTTGGAGTGGTGATACACAGAAAACTCACTGCCTTCACATCATATTCTCATGCTGACAGTAAGTGTAGGAACAACTTCAAGTGAAACAACCGATTTGTGTGCATGACTTGCCCACACAAACAACATGGGTCAGAAGATATATATATATGGATGGCTACTGGCCATGCCTATATGGCAGGCCAACACCAAAATGGTACACAACCCAAAACATACTGAACATCATTGAAAAAAGCCAATTTCAGGCAAAAAGTTATTAGACATGTACACACTGGTTCACAGACAGACACAGACTGATAAAGTATCATATATCCTATTTATTTATTGTTAACCCAATGTGAAAACAGCTGCATATCCCAGCTTTAACCTTGAAATTGTCTAATCTCCATGATTTTGATCATGATTGTTAGTGATAAATAAAGGTGGTCACGGTCTAAGAAGGCCACTAGTGTAAATGCCCCCCAGTGAGACAGCAGTCAGCCAACAAGCACTCTGTCTCAGGTGGAAAAACATGGCAAGTTGCCTCGGTGACAAACTGGGGTGCATCTTTTATGATTAGCCTACTGGGATGTCGTCATCTCCACACCCCCTTCAGTATTTTTGAAGAACTTTGTTGTCAAGGGACATTGTCGGCTGCAGAGGACAATGCACCAATGTGGCTATTACCGATCACAACAAAGAACAGGCATGATGTACACACACACATTGACATAGGAAATGGCGAAGATGCTCTGTAATATTATGTCAAAACATAAGCTTATAAAGCCTCCAACTGCCTACAGTAACAGATGGATAGATGTATTTTTCTCATTCTTCAACCTTTCTTTCTTCATGACTTTCATAACCTGACTGTAAAGAGACAATTGTCATTTGCTTCCAACCATCAGAATCACTTTCACAAGATACTGTTTTGCTGTCATGGCATCCTGAAGCAGAAAAATAAACCAACACATTTTTAACCCACCATGTATTCTTTTCTTTGTCTCAATCTCTTGTCCTAGTGGCAGTCCAGACCAACTTGGTCCCTCCCAAAAAAGACCAGCCTGGCATGGCCAAGTCAAGTCTAGTCCAGGCCAGTGTGGCAACCATGCAGAACCCCATGAGTTGTGACACCAAGACCAACGGTTACTGCCCGCTGCCACGCCTTTCCATCTCCTCCCGCTCTGCCAGTCTGGTGGCCAGCATGGATACCAGCTGCGACGGCTCGTTAGCAGCCCTCCACTCAGTGATGAAGTGGAAGACGGTGCTGGCGGTGTTCATAGTGGTAGTGCTCTACCTGGTTTGTGGAGGATTGGCATTCAGAGCGCTAGAGCAGCCATTTGAAAATGACCAGAAGACCAGCATCACCTTGGAGAAGGCCTCGTTCCTGCAGAGGCATCCATGTGTCACTCCTGACGAGCTGGAGGCACTCATTAAGGTGAGTCTGTATGGGTGAAGATGAGCATTTGGAGTCAAGTGAGACATGCGCATGTGACCTTTAATATATAGCAGAATCCTTTCCTTGTTTTCTCCCTCAAGCTGCTCTGACAGCCAGGGCATCAATTGAGGTTTGTGTGAGGGGAAGATGACAGGAAACAAGAATGACAATGAAACAATGAAAAATAATGCTGAGATTTGATTGGCAGGTGAAAGTAGTCAGAAGGAGTCAGGTTGGTTTTGGGGATGGGGATGGCTATTTGAGGCAGTTAATTCTGGTTTCATTAGCTAATCACATGATCTTGGAGATCATCTGTACTAAGTCCTTTTATGTTCACATTGTCCTTAAACAAATGACTTTATTTTCCAAAAAGAAAAAAGTGATGCCTAATCTTAGCAAATGATTGCTGACATGCAAAAAAAAAACCTATGGTGTAATATCATATATCATTAGCTTTCTAATGGCATTTGCTTTAAAAAGGTGTGATTTTTGTTAATCTTATCTGTGGTCTGGAATACTGAGTAATCAATTCCAAGTGAATCTTTTATCGATTTATTGCAATTTGGAATGAAACCCTTCAAATGATATGCGCTTGTGAAATCTCCAGGACCTGCATGAAATGTGTAACATACAATTTAATGCACACAAAACGCTGACAATAAATCATCATTCCACTCTTCTTATGTGCACGTGACCATTTGGTCTTTCAGTTTCTTTTGATACACTTCAAAAGATCAGTGCCATGACACGCTGCACTGTGGTCGCTAATTCCACATCTTGATGAAAGCATGTTGACATCCATGTACCATTAATAATCCCAATTCAAATGGTCATTAGGGCTCTTCCTGCAGAGCTGATGAGTCATTAAATGTAATACATAGGGACTTGTGCGACATCAGAAACAC
>CABFOQ010037449.1:57106-67809 GCA_900660455.1 Gephyroberyx darwinii | reverse complement strand
CCCCCCCCCCCCAACTGCACCGTCTGCCCCCCGGTTGTGTTTTGTGTTTTGATGGCTAAATGTCATGGGTAGAGGCAGGAAAGTCCATCCTTCAGCAGGAAGCACAATAATACCTTCAGGGTCTCCAGAGAGACACCCATAATGCTCAGTGACACTTCAGATCTGTTGCCAAATATACTGTATAGTACATGTTAGTTTGTGCAGTGATTGACCAGCACTGTTTATTTGTTGCATAACAAAATGGAAATAACCAGAGAAAATGGAAAATAGCATTTTTTCTTAAGATGTTTATGAAATAAGTTCACTCACTGTGACCTTTTTGCAGTATTCATACTTGCCTACAGCGAACTATTGTGAATGCCGATTGAAGCTCTGTATTGATTTTGTTGCTACTAAAGACTGAATCCTTAATCAATGCATAAAAACATAGTAGCTTCAACAATATGGGTTTTTGAAGACTGGTGCTGATATTTTTAGACTGAAGTCACAAATTTAAATATTCCATATCTTTAAATTTGACTCATACCGAAAATTAAAAGTACATTTTATTCTTGGAAGGATGGAAAAAGCCTCTGAAACAGCATTTAAACTACAAACTCTCCACTGAAACCCAGAAATCTGTTCAGGATTAGTAGCTCTTTAAGGCAGGATGACCCACCAGACACCTGACAGGAACACACAGGGATACATTAAGCCCTTCAATCAATAACTCATTTGCAATAAACATAATATGAATAATTAAATGAATGAATAAAATGTGCAAAGAGATTTCTTTCAGGTTTTACAGTCTGTAAAAGTCGTCTGTGTCGTTATGTCTTCTATGTAGCTGTGGTCAGGGAGGATCTGACAGCCTGATATCTGATATTTAATAAGAGGCCAATATCGGCCTGATATATCAACAAAAATATATATATAGGTGTAGCCCTGGTTCCAACACACATGATATAGGAATGCAGATATATTTTCAATACATTTAAAATAAGGAAACAAGCTCCTGGTCGCAGCAGCATTATTGTCTTTTTTGTAAGAAACTCAAAAACTCACCAAATATCCGTCTATGTTTTTTTCTGATGTGAAAACTGTAGCCTTATATACATCGTATCTTCTGTCTTAGCAAGGAATCCAGTAAATCTTCAGGTCTTTGAGTGACCCACTGATTCGTACTAAAGCTAGACTATATAGTAGAGAGGTGATACCAATCAATCTCTGAGATGAACCTGGGCACATGGACCTGTTGTGAAAAACATGATTATTTACACCCCATAAACAATGATATACACAGAGGTTGATTTCAATTTGTCTGATGCAGTCCACATTTTTATTGACCTGGCCTGTGAAGCTTTTATGCTCATCAAGTCTCTGAACCGGGCTTGTGTGAATTGGACAAGCAGAACATCCCATCCCATCATAGTTAAAATAAAAATAAAATAAAATAAAAATAGACATTTTATAGTGTCTTTTGAGTGTCACCTGACCTCATAGCACAGAGCATGGGGATGCTTCAAACTGCCCTTGATATTGCACCCAGAATTATGAGTCAAGAATTAAGGTCAATGCTTCAAACTGACATGTACGACTGGAGCTGGGATTGGAAAATGATTTGAGATCCGCCGTGTGCATTTGGCTGGATTAAAAGTTTGATTTGTGAAGGTGTATGGCGATGGAAAAAAAGCTAGACTAAGATGAGTCAAGCTCTCTTTTCCAGTAGGGCCATGTGGTAATTGTTTACTCAGCCAGTGATTCCACCCAGCTGCACAGTAGATGGACAGAAAGAAAACAGAGGGATGTCCTGTGTCAAATGCCGTGACTTTTTCACTAACATTAGTACCCAATGTATAGTATTCCATAGGAAGCATATGGACATAGTTCCTGAAGAATATCAGAGGTCAATCTACAGCTTGCAATTGAAGCATAACCATAGATATGGTTCCCAGGAGAGCAAAGAGAACCATTTGGAGTAATATACTTTCTATGTTGTTCGTGTATTGTATGAGATCAGCGGAGGCAAGCTTCACTTCAGTGCCTCACTGGGTCCTTCTGTATCTCTTAAGCTTGAAATAACCCCAAAGAGAGAACCAACCACATGGCATTTGGCGTGCTCCATTTTCCACTAGAATGGCTCCATTTGATGTTAGCTTCTTCAACACTGCTCCACTGAATATTGGAGAGCTTATCTGTCTCTCTCTTTCGCTTCCTCCTTCTCCACATCCACCTTCATTCTTTTTTCTCTTTTTCATTGAAGCGTCCTCAGCTGTTTTCTCCTGTCTCTTGCAGTGACCAAACCTTTAAGCCACGAAATAACTATGATGAGTTTGTAAAAATCAATGACAGCATTTCCCGAAGGAAGGTGCACAAATAAAAACCTTTAGCCTTTGCTTGGGGTCCATAGAGAATCAATTGTTCATTGCATGGGCCAGCAGTCACAGACCTCCCCCCATAAGAAGCAGCATCACTAGTTGCAGCAGCTGACTCATAGCTGTTCAGATTCAGATACTATTAATACAGGTGAACACGTGATAGTGTTCATTATTTGCTGCCAGGAACTAACTGCAGTACTAACTGTGCACAGAGTTATTGGTGTGTATGGAATTACTCAGAGCTCTTTAATTACACTAATACACAACTTTCATTGTATACATGTATATATTGATTGTTGATTGTTTGAGTTTCTTTATTTGATTGAGGTGTCTGTCTGTTTTTTAATGCACCAACGTCACCGAGTCAAATTCCTCGTATGTGCGAATGTACTTGGCCAATAAATTTGATTCTGATTCTGAATTAACCTTAAATACATTTTTTCTTAATCTAAATTGAAGAAACAGTATTCATTTTTCAGTTTACTGAATTCTGAGGGTATTTCAACCCTCAGCATAATATTGTATAACAAAAATCAAGCCACTTTTGAAGCTCACACTGACAAAAAGCAGTATTTTTGTGCTGTCTTAAGAAATGGGCCCCGGGCCATGCCAAGAGTCTTCAGGTCTTCTCTCCGCTTCCATAGCCGGGCTGCTTGTGCTGTGTCAACCTGCCACTCAGCCGATGAGTGCTGAAACACACTGGCGGCTGGCAGCACAGCAGTGGTGACTCACTGTTGTCAAACTGTTTGGTGGAGGAGTTGACAGAAAAATGGCAGTTTTGAGAAGCATGTGTGTGTCTGTGTGTGTACGAGGTGTGATGAGAGAAAGAGCACTTACAAGGGTCTGTTTCACAGAATGTGTTGAATTTGAGATAACAGTTCAGAGGATATGCATGCATGTGTGTGTGTGTGTGTGTGTGTGTGTGTGTGTGTGAGCCCATGTACGCCTGTTCACATCCTCATGTCTGCCTCAGTTTCAGTGCTGTCCACCCACCCACTGTGTGCCCACGAAGACAGCGGACCTAATTGCCTCTCACAGTCCCTTTGGGATGACTCACACTGTGGCACAACGTGAAGCCATGCTGTCACTGACACCAATCAAAGCTTGTTTTTTTGATGACTCACTTGTGTCTAAAATAAAGCTTTTATGTATATTCAATTTGAAACCTAATTTCTGTAGTAAACTTTGCCAGGACATGCACCCGTCATCATTCTCATCTGTCGTCACTCAGGATAGGGTGTGATTGTTCTTTTTGGGCCCTTTCTATAGGTCCTTTTCGCTGGAAAAACTCTAATTTTGTTGTTGTTTGTCCTGCAGTCTGCAGGAGGTTTTCTTCATGCACTACAGCTCCTTCGAGATCTGTGTCTCTCCATGTGGTTCTGTGCAGTTTGTAGCGCTGATACTTTCTGAGGTTGATCCTAATATTGTCCTTTTTCTGTCCTCTGAGGGTGTCCTGCATGTAGTTGTGAAGGGAAAAACGTGCCTTGGGATATGGGAGGTTGCATGTGAATACACACACACACTCAAACACACTCACACACACACACACACACACACACACACACACTCAAACACACTCACACGATGTTTACAACTTATGTCTCCTGTATTATAGCTGTGATCATGCTGAGGTTTCTGGTATCTCATTTTAGTTTGGCTGGTAGTTTATCTGATTTGCAAATATATCCACTTCATTATATGAAAGGTCTGTTGGAGCGGAATAAAGTAATGGTCCGTATCTAGACCAGAGATGACCTACAAAGACCCGTCTAGATCGTACTTCATCAACCATAGTGCTCATAATGCTTTATTATTGCTATCCGTTTAACCCTGAGGAGAAGAATAGCTGTAAAACTTAAACAGCCATCTGTGGTCGGAAACTCTCCGACCACAGATGGCTGTCTAAGAAAGTAGGCAGGCCATTATGAACGTGTACACAATAGCATAGAAGTATTCTATGTAGTAGTTGGTTTTCATCTTTTTGGTCCCCATTTGTTTATGGGTGAATGGTGGTGTAAAGTAAAACCTTCATGTACACAATAAAAAAAAGATTATGAAAAAAGTCATTATTTTGGCTTGATGTCGAGCTACACTGGGTATTTTTAGAAAAAAAAAACATCAAATGGTAAATTTCAATTTTAGGAAGAACCTGAGAATCTGGGAGGTCATTTGTACATGTGTAATGCTAGCTCTAGTTGTGCTGTTGAGAGGAGAGTACTTGGCACTGTATCATGGCTCACAGTGAGGGTGGGTGAAGGGGACAGTGAGGCACCATGCTGGCCGGGTAAAGTCACCTGCTGTGGGATAGAGAGAGACACACTGAGAGGATAAGGATCTGCAGTAATATATCCTAATGATCCTGCTATGCAGTATAGGTCAAGGCCACTTAGCTGTTGGGTCTGTAAGAACGTCTGTTTGATTATTCTTTAAACTAAATAGAGCATATCTGAAACAAAATCCCCTGGTGCAATCCTAATTAACAGGCTACAGTAAAAATCAAAATCATCATCCTCGTGCCTCAGAAGTGCAAATTTGGGCTTTTGCACATCTCTAATACAGCGTGATGTGAAAAAGTGGAAGCCCAAAATAGACTTCCTCATAAAGTATTCAGATGTAAGGCTATTTATGGTTCTCCCTTGGCTCCAGAATTAGGTTATTTTGGATTTATTTTATAATTACTGCTTTGATATCATGCTTATAAAATAGCCGTGGCTGCTAATACCAGTGAAATAACATTACTGAAGTTGGCTAATTTTAGATACAAAAATCAGCCTTGTTAGCGAGGCTACACTAACAGAGCTTAGGTGATGTGGATCTCCATCACATGCATGTTTAAGAGAGGGCTGTGCAGTGATGAAATGCTCTTTCCACTCTGTTTCCTTTTAAATATATGCCATGAAATTTGATAAATATTTCATTAGGGAAATCTAACAGTATGCATGGAGAGGTGGGGGGTTGGTCTGACCAAACGTATAGCCCACTAAGAATGCTAGTGATTGCACTGAAGCAATTTTATTTTAACAGTCCTCCCCAAAAATGTGAGCAGAGCAGTGATTTATGTGAGGAATGGAAAAATTGGAATTGCACGGTTTCATAAATTTTTTATTGTTTGAGAGAGCCCATAAACAGAGAACATACAACAGAGAATGAGAGATATCACATTAAGCTTTTTTATGGCTGCTTAGTATAGAAGGAGTACAGAAGGAAATCAATGAGAATGATGATGCTGAAAATACAGAGGACTATGGCTGGCTAATGTTTACCATACTCAAGATGAGCTGGGGCTGAAGAAAGACATTACAGACTAAATGAGAAAATATTAGAGATAATGGTCTAGCGGCAGCAGGTGTTTGTGGATTCGTTCAGTGTAAATTGAAAAAATAAACATGGAAATTGGTGACGCAGAGTAGAGGAAATGTCACATGAAAAGTTTTTGCAGGCCTTATATTAGTTGTTCTTGCACATATCCACGGGAAGGTTAAAGAGTCACTATGTTTTGACATAAGCAATGTGATGGTTGATTTTTATATGCATTGCTCACATTGCTCAATGCCCATATTGCCAGGATATTTTCAGTTGAAAAGTAAGTTGGCACACAACATTTTATGTTTTCTTCAGCCAGGACTATTGCTGATGAAAGACAAGACTAAAAGATTGTGCTTTATTTTACAAATCTGTAAATCCGTCATCTTAACCATCTTAAGGGTGTGGGATTAATTCAATACTCCATCTATCCCACTGTCCCTCCCCTCACACTTTTCTTTTCCATTGCTCTCTTCTCCTTTCCCATTCTCTCTTCTCTTTTATCGGCCAGTGATGTTCCGGGCTGATCTCGCCATCCAAGTCAAAGTCAAAGTCAGTCCATTATCAGTTATCTCACGTGTGTTATGTAACCAGTGGCTCGTGTCACACACACACACACACACACACACACACACACAAACACACACACAAACACACATACAGACACCTGCACATGCACATGCACACGGACAGGAGGTGGTTTAATGTGCTCACTCTGTTCACACCATTATGACTTTATAGTGTGAATTAAAAGCAGGCACGTGTTTTTGTTGTCGTGTCATCAACTGAGTTGGCATGCAACCCTGACCCTGTAGTCCGCCGTTCATGAGCCCTCCATAAAATACAACACGCAGGTGCTTCTGTGTGTTTCTCAATGGTACTGAAATGTTTGTTTTCCTTTCTCACTTCCTGTAACAGAATGCTCCATTTTCCAATTGCGCTTATTTGCGCTGCCATGGTTACAGCTACTACTGTGTATTTACTTTTTTAACCCAACCTAGTATTTAGAGAGGTTAGAGAGACTCTTTAAATTGATATCTTGGGTTCAAGCACCCGCAAGCATCCACTAAGCTGAAGTCCTTGAATCCTTCCCAGATCCAGTGGTGCTGCACTTTGGAGGGTGGAAATGGAAAGAAATTATTACATTATTATTTATAAATATTCTTCTTTTCAGCATGCCATGTATGCAGTGAGTGCAGGAGTGAGTCCCATTGGAGACACGTCTTACAATTCCAGTTACTGGGACCTGGGCAGTGCCTTCTTCTTCGCTGGGACAGTCATCACAACTATAGGTACAGTTATGTTTGTCGCAGGCATTCAATTACTACAGCTGCCATTCAGACTCGTATAACAACCCCCACCCCTCTGTAAATTCCTCGCTTATTGGTGCCCTATTGAGCCTTTGCCCTATTGAGGTGGCTTAGCCAACCAGTACAGACATTGCAGACATACATGTTATTCTACTCCAAGTCAACATAAAGCAATAAACAAGATCTCTACATGTTTTTCTCCCTACCTCCATCTCAAAATGCCATTTGGGAGGCCATCGTGGTAAATGAGAGTTTGCTCTGAATTGACTTGCCTGGTAAATAAAGGTTAAACTAAAAACTGTTCATAGAGGGTCCGTACGAGCTTTAATCAAAGGAAGCTGCTATTTTTTTTCTCTTCATTCTTGTGTCAGTTATGAGGCATAATTTCAGCATTAAATATTGATGCATTACATTGTATACACTGTAAAGCAAAGCAATATGCCTGAGCTGCTGTTATGGTAGAGCCCAGAGATTCATTAATGTAGGTGTTTGTTAATATGCTGCTGCCCATCCAGCTTCCTTTCAGTACTCCAAGGTAAATTCCTGTAACAGCTCAGTGCCGGCACTCTTCTGCCATCAACCACTTCACTGTCCTAATAGACCCTGATTTTGAATCCAGGCACTAAGACGTTCAGTTTAAAGTTGAAAAATAAAGAAGCTTCATTAAGAGGATTCCCTTTAAATATTCTAGTCTCTTTAAATGAAACTGTTTCTGTCATTTGTTTAGATTAAATGTGGAATATATTTATAATGTAGTAATACAATTCTTCTTGATGTGATCACATCATGAGAATACGGGGTTGAAATGGAAGGAGCTGGCTACGGTTATGCTTTGTCCCCTGTCTCTCTTGGCTTCTCCATTGTGTGTCTTTCACTGCAGGGCCATGATTAATGTAATTTTCTCTGAGGACAACATAATTATTGCCTCCCTCGAAGAGCTTATTTACCACAGACTCGTGCTTCAGCAGTATTTCATAAGAGCTTCAGTTGATCATGTTGCATAAGAAAGTCTTGATTATCATCTTCTGCTTCTTGTCTTCCTTTTCTTACTCTACCTCTTCTTGATCCTCCTTTGTGTCCTCCTGCCCTTCTTCTTTTCTTCCTTTGTATCCTCGTGTCATGTTTTTTCTTCCTCTTTCTCCTCTTCCTCTTCCTCCCCCTCCTCCTCCTCCTCTTTGCCCTTTCCTTGTCTGACAGGTTATGGAAACATAGCTCCAAGAACAGAGGGCGGGAAGATCTTTTGTATCCTGTATGCCATATTTGGCATCCCTCTGTTTGGGTTCTTGTTGGCGGGGATTGGGGACCAGCTGGGGACCATCTTTGTGAAAAGCATCTTGAGAGTTGAAAAGATATTCAGGGTGAGTTGCACGTAGTCATATAGTATTGTTATTGTGTTATTGTGCTATAAAGTAAAATACTATAAAAAGCACCAATATGCTCCCCACTGTGACATCCAAAGTATCATCTCAAGGCTATTACAATCCCATTCGCTGTAAACAGCAAGCTACCTTTGATTCAGTGTTTTATTCACACAGTCTAGGCCGCTATTATCCAGTGTTAACCTAGCTCTCTGGACACATTTGAGCCCTTACTCCCTCAGTGAACACACAGGGTTGTAGAGATTAGACGAGACTGCTTTGTTGTCAGGGCCAGGTGTGTTTGATGGAGTGTGGAAGAGGCAGAGGGATCACAGACAGATTGAGATTGGCTGAGTCGGGAGACTGAGGAGCTTGGCTGGGCAGGAGATAAGCTCTGGGTAGGGGTTATATAATATATAATAAATATATATATATAGAATATTATGACTCCAAATGTGTTCTCAAAAAGTCCAAGTCCAGGCACTCATGTAGGTTTTAAAGTTTAAAAGTCTCTAATTGGACATTAAAAAACCACCTACGCGTATCGGCCTATACCTTCATCGGGGTCAGTTAAACAGACCTTGCACATCATGATTTTGTAAAAAATAGTGAAAGTGTTCATTTTCCCGGTCTGTTTCTCACGACTTGTCCCGTTTGGTTTTCTTAGCAAAAACACAAACAGATCAGCCAGACCAAGATCAGAGTGACGTCCACCATCCTGTTCATCCTGGCTGGCTGCATTGTGTTTGTCACCATCCCTGCTGTCATCTTCAAATACATCGAGGGCTGGACCACGCTGGAGGCTATCTATTTTGTTGTGATCACTCTCACCACAGTGGGAATAGGGGACTATGTGGCAGGTATAACTATGAAGAGGATGGTTGTTTTATCACTTGGTTAAAAATTTAATTTGCCTTGGAATGAATATAAAACTAGTGTTAAGTGAGGACTAAAGATAGTTAGTTAGTTGGGAACAACAACTACGACTGTACGACTGAATGTAGTAGGCAAGTTAGCTAGCTTACTACCTAGTTGGCTACTAGCTAGCTACCTAGGCTAGATTCGGGTAGCTAGTTATAGTGAGCCAAACACTATCTATCTATCTATCTATCTATCTATCTATCTATCTACGTATCTATCTATCTATCTATCTATCTATCTATCTATCTATCTTTATGATTTTTTTTATATCATATGATTTTTCCGCTCACCTCTAGGTGGAGACCGTAGGATCGAGTATAAGAAGTGGTATAAGCCACTGGTGTGGTTCTGGATCTTGGTGGGTTTGGCATACTTTGCGGCAGTCCTGAGCATGATTGGAGACTGGCTCCGAGTGCTGTCCAAAAAGACCAAAGAGGAGGTGGGGTTCATTTGATTACACCAGCCGTTATTACATTAAAGCAGTGGAAAATAAAAGGTCACTCAGCTGCAGCCTCCCCTCGCCCTTCTGTCTCTACTCTCTTATTATGCCTGCTTAGTGCCTTGTCAGGAGCCCGAGTGACTAACTGCTATTGGTTGAGGTGGTCAGGGAGTAGCTGTTACTTTATGTCGAGACAGACACCGACTTATTGATCCTCTCATACAGTGTGGAAAAGGATGTATAGGGTTTCACAGTAGGGCTTGTGATTGTAAGCACTGCTAGACATAGCTGATCCCCATCTTGTAGTTTCAAATAGATCTAAAAGAAATATGTCATCCATCTGGAACAATCTATCACTTAACTCCATTGTATCTAACAGGTAACAGACAATTCCACTGTTATAAAGATGTAGAATGACATTGCCCATAAATGCTGATCGGTGTTTTGTAATTATCCAACTAAACTAACGTTAAATCAAATCAAATCAAATCACATGTATTTGTATAGCCCTTAATCACCGTTATAGTCTCTAAGGGCTTCACAGTGCCCAACATGTGAAACAATAAATGGTTTGTACACGACATCCCCCAGCCTTGGACCCTCACAGAGGACAAGGAAAAACTCTCACAAAACCTTTTAGGAAAAAAGGAAGAAACCTTGGGAGGGACTACTCAGAGAGGGATCCCCCTACCAGAACGGTTGGGCATGCAATAGATGCCGAGTTTGGGCAAGCAGCATATACACAATTCATAAAAGTTTATTATGGTTGGACATCCAGATCTGGTTAAAGAAGCTGAGTCCTAGACTTTGTTCAAGCACATGTGACCTGCTGGCTTGTTTTAACATTGTTATAACACTAGATTACCACAATGATAATGACTTGCTACAGCATATTGTACCACATAGAGATCCTTTGCTAATTGCCCTGTTGTCACAGGTTGGCGAGTTCAAGGCTCATGCAGCCGAGTGGAAGGCAAATGTACGTGCAGAATTCCGTGAAACGCGGCGGCGCCTG
>CABFOQ010037449.1:11049-53726 GCA_900660455.1 Gephyroberyx darwinii | reverse complement strand
CCTCTCTCTCTCTCTCTCTCTCTCTCTCTCTTCCCTCTATCTCTCCTCAATTGCCTCCCCCGACTTATGGCTCATGATGGATCAACCAGGGGATTTAACCTTGACCGTTCTCCACTCGTTCACACTTGGTTTACAACGTGTGGGTTTTTCATTAGTCCACTTGTTTATGTCTTCAGACTTGCAGTCAGTGTCATCAATAAATCACTGGGTCATAGGTGTTCCTCAACCACTCAGGAAAAAGTCAATCTGTTGACAAACAGAGTACCAAAACTACTACTCAAATAAATATTTTAACTCAAATACTGTTATTTTGCTGAAATCCTACTTACATAAAAGTAAAATTATTGGTGAAAAAAATCTACGTTGAGTAAAAGCAAAAAGTAGCTCAGTAAAATGTTCCTGAGTGACAAGCAATTGATAACCAGGGTAGAGAAGTGTAGAGAAATGTGAAATGGAAAAAGCAATCTTCCAAAGCAACTGCACTAAAAAATAACTGCAGCAGGAACAGGAACTTACTGGACATCAGCCGGTCTATAAAGGTTACTACCACAGGCATGAGCAGTTCAACAAGGACCTATAAAAATACTACAATCTAGTGACATCAGCACAGGTAGTTGGCAATCAAAACAGGCAATATCAGTTCAATATGTGATACTACACGTTTTTATAGACTGTTAAGCATTCTAAAATTAAGATTATGAAATATGATAACTTTATTTATGATAAAAAAAACAAAACTGAAAATGTGTATATGTAGCGAATTACTGACTTGATAAATATTTGAAAAAGTATTTAAAAGTTGGGCTGGATAACCTGGGTCGTATAGAATTTCCCTGACAGTTCAAAGTAATGGGGATATTTATATGCATATAAATGTTTAAATATAAATATATTTAAATTAATGTCATGACAGACAAAAGCTGGCCTTCATCTGTGTCATGACACTCTGCGAAAAGATAATGCAATTGACTTCTTTGTAAATAAAACTTCCCTGATGCCATTATAAATCAGAAGATGTCTCTGAGGGATGTTTTTCCTCTGTCGTACTGACAGTTAAAGCAACTTTAATTGATGTCAAACAGTAGTGGATCAATGCTGGTCATGCTTAATCACTGGAGCATTGTTGTTTCATCACCCTCTCCATTAGACTGTGCAAATTACCCTGAGGGGGGCCGCAGAATTACGAGGAGTTTGTATGAATGAGCACAGAACCGTGGGTCTCAGCCAAAAAGCACACACCCATGGACACACATCCTAATGTTACCATGTGCACAAATCAGATTCTGCTGAAAGAGATTAAAGTAGCAGCAGAATTAGCATGATAGAAGAGCATGCTGGTAAAAGGCCACCGTTCAATTCTATGTATGTCTAGAAGGATATCCAAATATACTGTAAAGAAGGATTCTTTGCACTTGGATTTATTTAATCATCAAAGGTCCATGTTCAAATTTGCCTCAAATTTGGATACTAAGGGTTCTCCCATAAGTATTAGCTTCTATAGGTTGGGGCTTTTGTTCAGTTCCACTTATGCTTATGATTCTTTTTTGATTTGGTTTTAGAAAAGCCCATCATATTTTCAACTTATCATATAGTATGTTTTTCACCCTCCAAAGCTTCTTCTTATAAATATAGTAGTGTAAAAGCCAAGAGAAGACAGAAAGACAGAAATAATCTTCTATTGATGCATTCAAGGTAATCAAGGTGGCAATATAATAAATGTCTGGTAAAGTGAAATTCAGATACTGACTATATTGTCATGCCAAGAGCTTGTACTCCCTTAACAGTAAGTAAGACTGACTCAAAATGGCAGGGGTAGGGTGATAATCATTTCCCAACATGCAAGATTTCAAAGGTTGTGGGTGGAACAGGAGAGAATGGGAGGAAGGGAGAGGTGTTAAAGTGCTGAGAGTGACAGGAAGGGTGAAGGGTGATGAGGAAAGGTTCGAGGGAGTGCCAGACGGTAGCCTGGAGAAGCCCAGCATGGTTGGCGTCAAACTCAACAGCAGAGAGATGTGAAACCTGCCTGTCACCATGTCTGGCAGCTGGGAAGACTGGAGACTGCAGAACAGAGGTGTGTTATGATGTCATGTAAACTATTCTCCTTCTCCCCCTTTCATTCTCTCCATTCTCTTCATTCTCTCTCTCTTTCTCAGTTTTGTTAAAGTACAGATAGTGAATGAGAAAAATAGGCATCTAGTGTATTTTCTTCTCAAACCGATGCATTGCAGATTTAATGGGGCAATAAGTACGATTTTTACTGCCCAATAGCACAAAATGAGTCGTGCACAGAGCACATATTTGAGTTTTAAGATACTGTGCTCATTTCACGAAATTTCAGGGGACCAGGCTGGCCAGAGGCTTGTGTCAGAGGAGATACGTTTTATCAGTGTTGTTGCAATTAATACTGGTCATCAATAAAGGTTGAAGGTCATAGATTACTTATTGCTCCTGTAATCCTTATGACATTGTAAAGTCTCAGTTTGACACAGAAACATTTTCTTGCACAAAGAAACAGAAACAAGAAGCTTCCTCTCCACTGACAAAGATAACTGATATAAATGCTGAGTCAGGTTGTGCTACAAACACTTCTGGCAGGTGAGAAAGAAAGAATTTTAGTGCTCCTCCAGTCTATCATTTAACCTCTCATAGACTAGTCGCAGCCCAAGATCCTCTGGCAGAGCATTTCTGGTTGCTCCTCAAGCAAAACTGAAGACTAAGGGTGACCTAGGGTGACAAAGACACTAAATAAGAGAAAGGAAAGTCATTTCAGACTAATGAATCAGTGAGGAAAGACATATTACTGCTATGCTATTGCACTATTAGATGATGTTCGATTTAGCAAACCAAGTTCATGGTAGGAGCCTATTGCTAACTGTAATACTTGAATTGAGTAAAGGCATTAAACAAAAGTGAACAGAGGACTCCATACAGAGTTTGGTCTACACATAAATCTATAAATAGTAAAACCGAGCTTGTTCTATTCTTAGTTTACAGTAGAGAAAGCTTATATAATGTTATTACCACACCACTTACTAAACTGCTATATTTGTCCACATCTGTTTCTATTTTTAGCACGTGTGTATTTGGTTCAGATTTTCCCAGCGGCACGTGTTTGTGTACAGTAGTGTGACTGTAGCCCATGCGGCCAGTCAGTCAGTCAGTCAGTCAGTCAGTCAGGCAGTCAGTCAGTCAGTCGATCACTCAATCAGTCAGTCAGTCAGTCAGTCAGCCAGTCAGTCAGTCAGCCAGTCAGTCAGTCAGCCAGTCAGTCAGTCAGTCAGTGTTGGTCACAGCTTCCAGGGTTTGGATCAGACCAAATGTAGCTGTGCCACCTGACTGAACTCCCCACTGCTTCAAACCAAAGCCTCCTCATATGAGGTGCACCTCATAAATAGCAGAATTAACAGAAATAATCCACCATCCCAGTTCCTTGTTCTTTTGTCTTCAACCAACACTTTCACTACGAACATACAGCATCATTTTCTAAACTACAGAACTCTGAGCCACGTTTAATCTCCACCATTTTATTCCAAAAACATGTATGTATGTATATGCACGTGTGCATGCCTGTATGTATAACCTGTGTGGCAGTTTGAAAAGAGTCTGATCATCCGTGTAGATAATGGTCCCATTCATTCATCATCCCTGGGTAGGAGCAGCCTTTCTCACGTGCTACCGCTGAAACTCTGCCAACATCCAGGTAGAGGCCTGAACTTATAGAGGAGACATATTGATTTTTCATTATCTCCATCGCCACGGTGTGCATTTATTATACATATAAAGAAAGCTGTCTTTCAGATAGTCAAGGACAGTGTGAGGTGAAAAGATGGGTGTTCAAATGGGCTCAATAGCCCTCAGTTCTGCTGATGCAGGCTATGCAGTGTTATCTGTAGCACATTATATGACATGGATGGATGGAAGAGGGGGGCAGGACAACCGCTCACATGGAGGAGCACATGTCCTCTCCTCCTCCTCTCCTGTCCTGGCCTCTCCTCTGCCTGTGGCCTTTTCTCTCTCTCTCTCTATAAGGGCAAAATAGTAGCATTTTACAAATCTGAGAAAACATGAGATGTAAGTCTTCAAGTATCTGTCAAATGTACATTCATCAGTTTGAATATATGATACCTCATACATGATGTATATGACCGTGTGTGAAGATTGGAGAATATTGAGGAGACAAAAAAGTGTGTGTATTTTTTTCTGTATATTCTTGTTTTGTTGGGTTTGTGCACATGCCATTAACAACGTCTGAGATGCACCTCCGGGAACGGCCGTTAGAGGGCAATATTGCTGACTTACATGTATTATTGGAAATATTAGATCATATTGCACAACAATTTACAAATCCAGACCTACAACCCCCGTCTTATGTTTGTGCAAAGAAGTGCAATGTATCTTTCAAGTGTCGCTAATCAATGAATTGTTATACTGAAGAGATAGAACAAACAATTATTTACATCAGATATCATCAAATACGTGTAAGAGTGTAAACTTTGCTGCACTTCTGTAACTGTCCACTAGAGAGCTTCAGATAGCCAGGTTTGTCCAGTTCAGCCTGATGAAGTAATAAGTACAAGATAGGAAAAGTTGAAAGAATCTTTAGGTGATTTTGAAGCAAATGGTTAATTCTTTTACAAACTACATTTTTTTCTGTCATCAGACTTTCATACATTAAAATAATTGTATTGAATTTCCTTTTCACGTTGAAAGAGCAGCACGTAATGCAAACCATGCAAACCACGTTTTATTTTTTCAGCATAAGAAAATACACAAAATGAGTTTCATTCAACAGTTATTCTGACAAAACAACTGCTGGTGTGAAAATAAAATACAATATAGAATAATAATAATATGAAATTATAAGCTATCTTGAGCCCTTTGCTCACAAATTCAAAGCATTTTAGATAACATAATCAAAGTGTGTTTTTTTGATGTTGAGTAATGAACATCAGGGTCCCCCCCCCCCCCAAAAAAAAATGTATATATGTTTTTGAATCACACCTTTCATATGATGGTTGGTAGTTTTGGCAAGGAAGGAGTACCTATGTGGGATTATCCAACCTTGTGCCAGATGATCCAGTCATGATCTATAATTCTATGCAAATAATGACCTCTAGTATGACATTTGAAAAGGACTTTTCTGACCAACAAACAAAGTAGTGTGATAAAAAAAAAAAACTGAAGTGAAACCACAGGGCAGACAGGATACAGTCCAATGACAAGAGGCATGGGTTTCTGTCATCAAACCAAATTTACTCTTCCTGGGTCAGCTGACTAAAATGAAGGCATGGGTCAAATTGGCATTGAAAATCCTTCAATTACTGTAAATGTATTTGCTAGGGACAGAGACGGTTTAATACAATAACATAACTGTAGCTCCATTACACGAGGGAAATTCAAAACATAAAATATGTCATTTTTTCAGAGTCTTGCGCCTATATGTTTTTAGAATAGGTTGCAAACACAAAAAAATAGATTGTATTACAAATACACTTCCTTGGTGCAGCTATTCTCCATGATTCAATGATAATAATGTTAATAATGTTGATTAGTAGCAGTGATATTCTTGCAAAGCAAAGAATCTGTTTACATGGATTTTTGAGGCTTATGTTCCTTATTTAGCCTGTTACACCATATCTTGACCTTTGCTCCTCTTCTTTCCCTGGATGTACAGAACAACCTGTGTGACATTAGCCTTTCCTGCTCTAGTGATGAAAGAGTAAAGGAGTGGGTCTACTAGGCAGTTGAGGCTTGAGATAGCTACGCTGATCTTGTAGGGATAGAAGAGCCATGCAACGCTCCTGCAGTCCTCCACCAGTGAGCGGAGAAGCATCATGATGTGGATGGGTCCGAAGCAGAGCCCCAGGCAGAGCAGCACCATCCCTAGCAGCCTTGACACCCGCTTACGCTCCTGCTCCTCTGTGGCCCGGTTGGATTTCACAGCTTCACAGATCCCCCAGCTGGAGAATACCACCAACAGAACAGGAACAATAAACCCCAGGAAGAAGCGCACCACATTAACCCGAGCCAAATTCTCTGACAAAGGGAAGATATCAAAGCACACTGACACCATGTTGTATTCGTTGTATGAGTCCTCCCAGGTGATGGTGGCAGCATTGAAAGAGACCACCAGGACCCAAATGGCAACGCTGACCACTGCTGCAGTGCCAACCTTCCTCAAGAATGTGTACTTTAACGGGTGAACCACAGCCAGGTACCGGTCAACGGCAATGCAGCAGAGGAAAGCGTCGCTGGTGTAAAAGTTAGTGAAGAGAAAGTAGACAGATAGCACACATACAAATCCTCCGTGGACCCAAACACCTCGCCACAGGAAGTCCAGCCACAGAGACAGGCCAATTGTGAAAGTCAGGTCACTCAGGGCCAGGTTGAACAGGTACACACCAAGCTCGTTCCTCTGCCTGATGTGCTGCCAGGACACATACAGGGAGAAGAAGTTGGAGGGGATGGCTATGATGATGACAGCCAGGTAGAACAATAGAAATGGCCTCCTCCTCCCTGTGCCTTCATCTGGGTAACACTCTGACTGATTGATGGCAAGGCTGAAGTTTTCCATAACAGATGGCATTCAGGTGCACCCACCTTGTAGAGAAACAGAGGAATGCAACAATACACAAGCATGCAACAATCATCTTTAAAGTAAGTCTAGGCAAGAATGGTCAACTATTGACGTCCACCATGAAACTGACTCATTGCAAGTGTTTGTATCTACAGATATAGACAAAAAGAATAGAGCACATTTCTGGATAAAAGCTTGTAGATGAGATTGTACTCACACTTATTCAGTTGTGCTTCTGCTCATCCCGATTCTGCACATGAAATTCATGACTATTATTAAAAAATGTAAAAATCAAACCAGACGCAGAGCAGATTCATTCAGTCTTGCATTGCTTGCTCAACCAGCTCAAAGAAACAGGAAGATCAGACTCCTCGTCCCTGACTTGTCACTTAGTAGGTGACAGGCCATGGCAGAACAAACTACTGGTGTCACTGGACCACAAGGCAGATTTAATTAGGCTACCAAGTCTGTATGAGAACAGCTAGTCTTTATGTTTGGTGTGTCAATACAGACATGGGCTCATGTAAAGCAGATGTTGACATTGCTGTCTGCTTTGTGATAAAGGAATACATACCTGCTTGACTATCTGTTTCCATAGTGTAGCACAAGATAACTGTCATTGTTATGGCTGAACCTATTTGCTCTTAGTGCAATAATACACTAACAAAGACAACACACTAGAACATGTCATTTTTATTTCTGTTATTCAAGTAACAATCAAATAACACATAGATATGTAATCTTGTTGTGTTTTGGATGTCAGCCAAGAGACTGAGACTGAGACGCTGTATAACTGTGATCTTATTGTAGCAGAATGTTGGCAGTACATTCAAACACTGTACTGTGCAGCAATGGAGATGATTTATCCCCTGAAACATCAACACATGGTGACAAGAAATGTCAGCACATAAAACAACAGTATACAAACATTCAGTACTCACTATATGTATTATCACGATGACAAATATTAGCATTGCATTTTCAATTCATGTTTTTGGATTAGATAAAAAAAGGAAGGTAGCCTTTACGAAACTGCGTGAACTCTAAGACATCTCTCTGGATCCTGAAGAACCCTGCCTCTTTTCAGAGCTTTCTTCATCTCTGTCCGAGCGCTCTCGCTCATTAAACAGTATATAATAGGATCCAGCACACTGTTGAGCGTGGTGGTCGCCACCACAACCATGTATGGATCTCTGAGCTGTTTGGCCCAGAAGCAGTCACCTGATGGCTCCAGTATAGCCCTGAGCAGCATGATAGCCTGGTAGGGCACAAAGGCCACCACGTAGGTGAGAAGGAGTAGTATCAACAGCCGTCCCACTTTTGCGCGCTCCTCGGCCACGATGGAGGTGCTTTTTCTGAGTGACTGCATGATCTGCAGGAAGCAGAAGGTCATGATGAAGAAAGGGACCAAAAAACCCAGGATGACGCGTGTCAGGGTCAGGTTGGCATCTGCCGGGGTCATGGGTATTCTCTCCTCGCACATGTATCTTGAGGAGAAAGCTTGCAGCGCCCCTGTGTGGTCAAGTAAGATAATGTGGATGACTATCTCCACGCACCACACCACAACACTCACGACCACTGATGTCCGCACCTCTCGGACCCAGTGAAAGTAGAGAGGGTAGACCACTGCTAGATAGCGATCCACAGAAATGCAGCAGAGGAAGCCAGAGCCAACGTAAAAGCTGTTGTACATGATCACAGCCACTGAGCTGCAGAGGCCATCCCCTACAGCATGACCGAGGGCCAGCTTGATCCACACAGGCAGGGAGATGGTGTAGAGCAGGTCGGAGATGGACAGGTTGACCAGGTACACTGCCAAGTTGTTCCCTTTCCTCATCAGAACGCAGGCCACATACAGAGACAGGCAGTTAGCTGGAAAACCCACAATGAAAAAGAGAGAATAGACGGCTGGATACATGTGCTGCCCCACCAAGGTCTCCGCTGTGCAGAAATAAGATTTATTGGCATCGGTTTGGTTGAGGGATGCCTTTAGGTCCATCCTAACTCAATGATGAGTGTAATAAAAATGACTGAGTGACAAGGAAGTGGTGTTGTGAGAATACTCTGTAATGCAAATACTTACCATTCAAATATGCCGTGTCATGGCATCTAGTAATTTTGTACTCAACTCAAGTTCAGCTCTGCTGCTTTCGAACATTTACATTTATACGAATAAAATGGCAATTTGATGGTTTGATGTTCATGAGCTCAGCTTGTTTACCCACTTTTAAGTATTTCGCTGACATCCCTGGCCACAGCAACTTATGCTTGATGAGCAGGTAGAGGTTCAGTCTTGCTCAAGGACTCTTCAACAAGACAAACTGGTCGTGACCAGGATCAAACCTGTGACCTCCTGGTTGTGGGAGGGTCTGTCGATAAACTAGACCACCCACATCAGGAACATCAAACATTTGTTTTATTTCACCGACATATTTCTGTATTGGTATTACACAATTTCTAAAAATAAAAAATAAAATGGCACCATGACACCCCATATGAATGAATCCCATATGAGGATTTGCCTGAGACAAATGTGCATTTAGAGCATTTAGATATGCTTCATTAGGTGGCAGAGCTGCTTCAAATCCAGCGCTACTGAGACAAAACCAGACACAAAGGCAGCCTGTGTCACCACATTACCGTACCAACATTTGTTGACATTTAAACAGGCAAATAGTGACCCTGAGGAGACAGAGGACAGAGGTCTGGTCACCAGCAGTCAGGAACATTTTCTTTTGATACCCTATACATGCAACATTTGAATGAATGAATGAACATGGTGAGGCTGAAAATATGATCACCAATTTATTTACTCCCTCTACTGTATGTATTTTAACTCCCTTTTATGACGGTTTGATAGGTGTAGCATAAATAAAGGTGTGTAGCAGTCGTTGTGCGTACCCAGAATGTGAATTATATTACTTAGGTATACATGAAAATCTTGAATTAGGAATGAAATTATAATGCAAAATTATTTTTTTATTTTATTATTTAACATCAAAATATCATTGAGGACACATCTCTAATTTTCCCTCATTTTTTTGTAGTCATGTAATTTTCTTTTTGGTTAATAACCTTACATACACAGTATACAGTTTTGACTCTTGTAAATCAACTGAGAAAAGCTTAGAAAAAAAGCTCATTTGACTAATTCAAATGCATCCAGCAGATAGAGTCTTATGCCTGATATTACTAATATAGTTTATAATGCTACTTCAGGTGGTTAAATGGAGCTGATAATACAAATTGTTCCACAACAGCAACAGTAAAGAGTTGATACTGTAAAGAGAAACTGGCATGCCCCTCAGGGCATCGTGTGTAAATATCTACGCAAATAACTATCATGCTAATGTACACATTGTGTGTGGGTGGCCTAGGGACTGATCCAACAATTCTGTGCAGTCCACAGAACTCTAAGTATTGATGGCTGAATGTTATAGTTCATCCTGTAAAAGTTTGGATGAAACTTTGGATAGATAAATATAGGGTCAGAAATGGATTTAGAATATGCCAACATAACATGTTCAGCATTAAAAGATCACAAGTCAACAACAGCAAGGACATATAACAGTACAGAGAAACAGATTCAGATACAGAAATACAATGAGAGTGAGTGCACGCACACACACACACACACACACACACACACACACACATATACACACACACACATTTTTTCCATCTCTTTTTGTTATGTTTTATATTTATTTTATGTTTCTGTGAAAAAATGTTGGATATAAAAATATCTGTGTTGGCATGTGTTTTAGAGAGCCATATAATTTGAGACTCATGTCTTAGATACTATGTCACCTCATCTAAAAAACCCAGAACTGGTCATATGACTGCATATAAATTATACAAACACATACATCAAATTTGCCTTGAAAAGTAGGAATTGATATCAATCCACAGCTTTATGAATATCATGAGAAATACATGTATTCAGAATGACCACAGGTTTGATTTGTTCTGTTCTGTTTAAGTAGGTTGATATGACAGAACGTTGATATATGGTCATATCTGATGCCCGGCGCTGATGCCTAGTCCTCCTGCAGATGGCACTAACTTTCCTCCTGAAGTACTGGCCAGAGAAGACATACAGCACCGGGTTCAGGGCACTGTTGAGAAACGCCAGATACACTGAAACCTGGCCTCCGACATCCAGAGTGTGGAACCACAGTTTCTCGTCCAATACCTTTACATCACAGAGTATGTCAAGGAAGGTGAAGATCTGGAATGGACCCCAACATAGCAGGAACAGCAGCGTCACAGCATAAACCAAGGCTGTGGCCTTCATGTCGTTAGACTCATGAAAACCAACACTCTCTCGCCTCTTATTCAAAGCCCTGATTATGTTAACACTACAGAAAACAATTACCAGAACAGGGAGAACAAAGCCCACTACATTCATCAGGATTTGGTGGGCCAGCTTCCAAGAGCCATTGTAGTCCAGTATGCAGGACAATGTCTTGTGTTCCTCAATGAACTTTACTTTTCTGTGAACCATGGTTGGCGTGCTCATTAAAAGCCCAAACAACCACAGGATCAAACAGATCACCTTGGCGTGAAGTGTTCGTCTCAGCCACCGGGCCGTCATCGTCTTCACAAGTGCCAGGTAGCGGTCAATGCTAATCATGGCCAGCACATAGATGCTGGTGTAGAAATTAACAATGATGGAGGAGTTGACCATTTTGCATAGGGCATCTCCGTAAGGCCAGTTGAAGTGGTTGTGGATGTTCATCGCCCAGAAAGGGAGGCAGCTGAGAAGAATAAAATCAGCCAGTGCCAGGTTGCCCAGGTAGATCTCTGGTATGGTCAAACGATCCTTATGCATTAGGAACACTAGCAGGACAAAGCTGTTAGCCAGAAGGCCAAACACGCATAAAGTGAGGATGTATGGGGGAACAATGGCTAGGATGAGGTCCCACTCCGGGAGCCCGGTTGGGCCGGGAGGCAAGGAGGCGCTGCTGTTTTCAGACCACAGCACTGTCACAGATACGAGCGTCACTGGCTCCATGGGCTACACAAAGTGAACATGATACATGACACATTAATGAAACGATCTTCATTTGATTCAAAATACATGCTCTTGTAAAATGTGATGTTGCTCGGCTATAAAATTGAAAACTACTGCATCATTTAAAAATAGAGCAGAAAATAAAATACAACATCAGAACATTCCAGTATATAAACAGTAAAATAAATAGAATATATCTGTAGTGGTCAGTGCTAAAATGTGGTTGCTTCATTATCTACTAGCTGATATATACTTTTCACAAGAAGGCAGCTTTAATTTTGCCAAGAAAAGAAGAGTCACAACTAAGTGATGTCGATTCATTATGTAACCCTAATATTTGTCAAATGATTATTGCTCATTGTTCCATTGTATGCCACAGTATAGTTTCCTGTACAGTTTTCACTTATGATCAAGATATCATTTTCAGATGGCTGATCAGTTTATTTATTGTCAGGCTGATTATCTTCTAAATACAGTATAGAATTTGTTACTTTGAAATCATCAAACATGTTTCACAAAAATTGTACTCAAAAAGAAAACAGGATGAAACTAAGGCTCATGAAAATGTCTTACCTTAAGTTTTATAAAATTGTTCCGTTATGGTCAAAATGATTAAGACGAAACACACTTCTGGAGCAATCTAAACGCGTGCACTCGAAGCTGTTGGACCGAGTACAGAGTGAGTTAGAGGGGAGACCTACAACAGAGAATAGTTTTGTATACAGAGGTGCATTCCTCCACACCCTTGGCCCAAGAATTCAATATATCAACTTGTTTATGAAAGAGTCAAAATTGGCCCCTTCCTTGCGTATTGGAGGCAAACTATGCAGATGGCAATTCAGCAAACTTTAAAAAGAAATTCAGCAGTATAGCAGCCTATTAAGAAATGGAAAGAAGAAAGCAAAATGAAGTAGTATTTTATTACATAAGATACAACACATGTTACACTGTTTATCAAAGCCACAGTTCTTGCCACAGTTCATAAAGTGTTTGACTAAATCAGCAATAAAACTGATCCATGGCTATTCTAAATCCATTTGTCACCCTATACTTATCTATTCTACTTTCATCCAAACTTTTGCTCAATGGTATAAAAACATGATAAACAAACCATCAGCAGGATGATATATGGTTAAAAGTATCTTTTATCTGTAAATTATCTGCTTTTTAAAATTGATTAGAATTGGTTGTTTTGCCTTCTTATGGTCAAAATGTTGAAACACACTTGCATTGACAAACATGAAATGCTGGAAGCCACTCATTGTAATCCATTTTATAAACAGTCCTATCTTCTCAAACCAAAGATACTCCATCCCAATTGTTGATCTTTCTAATCTTCATAAATTATTCTTCTGTTGATAAGAAGACATTTTAGACTCTGTATGAAAATAATGCATGAGTGGAGGTTTTTCCCTATTTTTGCTTTTATTTAGCTTTAAGTAGTCATGTCATGTCATGTCATGTTTAATTTTTTTTTTACAAAACCACACTACTAGGCTAATACACAATTTGGGCATCACTTCAAGTGAAGTCTCTCTCACCTCATCCACCCGATACTTCATGTAAAAATAGAAACGTCATTGAGTTCAGTTTTATCAATCCAATTTCTCCAAAAATATGTACTAAAGTGGCACCTTCTCTATTTTTGAGAAGGTTGATAATACCACCCAAATTTAGATACCATCCCAAATCAAAACTCTTTAAACAGAACTAGACTTGGCTTTACTAGCAAGAACAACATCATTAACACTTTTTAAAGGGAAATACTGTTAAGAACCCAAAGAAATTCACAAAGTAGTTTGAGTAACAAATGTTGAACAAATTTAGCTAGAGATAATTTAGCCCAAATAAACAATGGCGTGACATAATTTTACTTTTTTTTTTAATTTTAATTTTATATGTTTACACCTACAATTTCTGTGTCACTACAATACAATGGAGATCTTAGTCCAAAGTCCAAATAAATTGATTTTGAAATCCTTTTGCAGCACAACAAATCTTACAAAAGTTAAAGGGGATGAATGCCTTTAACATGACAGTAATCACATGAAACATTAAGTCTTAAGCAACTTTTTGGTCAGAAATTACACAATATGTTTACATAGGTTTAGCTCACACAGTGGTGCAGTCAGTGTATTTAATGGTCGAGTTGAGATTGGCGTTGGTGTGACTTGCCCTCCTCCTTTTCCATTTCCTACTGCACAGCACTGGTCTAAACACTTCTCTGGCCCGCTGCTTAAAGTGCTTCCCCACAATCACATACAGGAAAGGATTCAATGAGCTGTTGCTATAGCCGAGGTAGGTAGCTAACTGAGTGCCAATATCCAACACATAAGCCCACATGCATCCAGAAATGACCTGGTAATAATCCAGGGTATCCAGGAAGACAAATATCTGGTAGGGCAGCCAGGAGAGAACAAAGACAGCAAGGACAACAAGCACCAGGTAGGCCGCCTTCCTCTCCATCCTCGCTCTACTGCATTCTCTCATCACCTGGCTGTCCTGAAGGACTTTCATGATGTGGTAACTACAGAAGGACACAACAGGAACGGGGATAAGGAAGCCTACCACGTTGACAGTCATGTTGTAACGCAGCCTCCAGCCGTCGTGGGGGTAGGCCATGAAGCAAGCGTCCACCCCGAGGTGAGGGAAGAACTGGACAGAGCGGAACAGGAGGGCAGGGAGGCTGAGCAAGACCCCAACCACCCAGATACCAAGGCAGACCCCATGTGCCCATGCTGCACGTCTCTGCCTTCCCTGGGACAGTGGCCTGGTGAGTGCCAGGTACCTATCCACGCTCACCAGCGTAAGGAACAGCACACTAGAGTAATAATTCATCCCAATGACGATGTTGACAAGCTGGCACATTGGCTCCCCGAATCTCCAGTGGAACTCATGGATGACGGTTGCCACCCAGAATGGCAGGCAGGAAACCATGAGCAGGTCAGCAGCCGCCAGGTTACCCAGGTAGATGTCGGCCACAGAACTGCGGCGCTTCTGGAGGCAGAACACACAGAGCACCAAGGAGTTGCCGATCACTCCAAGAAGGCAGATGATGGACATGTAGGCAGGCTGCATGGTGTAGACCCAGTCCCATGCGTCTGTGTGGTTACAGACATCCTCAGCTCCAGTAACATTCGCCATGAGCCACCCAGTTGATGCGTTAAAGACCTCTATGAGAGCTGGCGTACGGTGAAGTGAGAGAGAGAGAAAGAGAGAGACAGGGAGAGAGAGAGAGAGAACAGGACCTAGTAGAGAAAAAGAGTGTGTGTGTGCATGTGTGTGTGTTCGGAACTACGTGACAAATATAAAACCTTTTAATTGTGTCAACATTGTGTAACATATGTACCACTTCATGATTTCAGTTCAAAGTATAAAGGGATAATGGATTTAATGGAGTGTGAGAGCAGAATGGAATAGCCAAATGTGGTTATCAGTGACAGCAGAGCCTGCATGCTGTTGTTGGAGAGAGGAGTCATAGCAACAGACGGCCCAACTCCCTCATCTCGTAACTCCAGGCTTACACATTTACAGGAACACACATGCATGCAGCCACAAACACATATCATTGCTGGCGTGTGAAAACCTTCTAAGTCCAATTTTGGCGAAGGATTGTTGAAGGATTACATGCTCCTCTATGGTTGAGACACCCTTCTGGTGAAAAGTTGATATTTGGGAGATACAAGGTTTTTCCACCTGGCAGATACAATATTAAACGCACATGTACACACACACACACACACACACACATACTTACACACATGTGCATGCTCACACACACAGACACAATAAATACTTCAAAACTCCCCACTCACTCCTTTGAATTCAAGAAGAATATTTATTCCCGATTTGAAATATAGGGTGAAGAAGGCAGAGAACAAATAGAAGAGTAATATAGAATATAGAAGACTTCGTTTATGGAATATATTTTACCTTTTGGGGTAACTTTCTCTGCCTGAATGTTTTTTATTCCACAGCAATTTCCTACCCCATGACGGTAAAACCTGACACATGACAAAGATTTCCTGTTTGGCAAGGTATGCCTTCATTTTGGGGACAACTAGGGGTGTGCCCTTGCCCACAGCCTGCACTTACTCAACATGTGGTCAACAAATGCTGGTGTGGTGAAAAAAGCATAATAAGAAAAATGTTGTTCATACAGCCCTCACAAAGGAACACAATTTGTGTCACCACTGGAAACTTTTCGACAGATTCCTGTCTGTTTTTAACCATGCAGACTGCAGACATTGAGTCAGAAACACCAGAAAACACTTAGCCAGGAGCTGTCTGGGATCTCCTTCGCTCTAGTGTTTGTGCTTAACCTAACATTTAAATGCAATAGACAGTTTCAAATATACATACAAAAGGTCATTTTTATTTGAGGATCAGGTTCTGAAGTAAACAAAAATACTTTATGGAACTATTTACATTTGTAGTTATCAACAATCCAAGACTGAAAAAGTAAAAAATATTTACAGAACTTATTTTACAGATTATAGTGAACCAGCCAGGTAGAGTTAGACCGCGCTATGTCCATGATAGTTAAGCAGTGTTCTTGTTAATAGGGGGTTTGTGGCGTGTTGGAGTAATTGTAACAGCAGTGTGATAAATTATTCTATGTGAGTAAAACCTCATTGTTCCCTACTAAGTTATTATTGTATACAGTTAGGTTATGATAAGTAATAAGTAATTATTTATCTATGATGCTTGAGTTATGTTGTTGTATTATCAGACAGAACCATAGCTGTGTTAGCTATCATAAGGCATAAGGCCAGGAGAAAAAAGTTCAGTCAAACCTGGAATAGCTTTATACTTATACTGAATTGAATTAAATATGAATTAAAATGACATTACATAACAGGGAAAAGACAAAAAGACTATCTTACTATAATGTTGTACATTGTGCAGAAGTCAGGACTGTCTCGTGAAAATGCTTTAGTGCAGACAGATATGAGGAGGGGTAATTTGGTCCCCCTGGTACACAAATAGAGGTTTAGCGTTTATCTTTTAAATCATTAAGTAGTTAAAGTCTGATTCTAAGGTGAGCGGTACTACTTCCTTCCTTCTCATGCCAAGGTTCTGAGTGTAGAGGACAGTTGTGAGCGTGTTGACTCATTGACCATCCATCTCTTCATGGCCAGCTGCTCAAACAGTTCCCTAACTTTTTTCCGGAAGTTCTTCCCGACAATGACGTAGAGGATGGGGTTGAGGACACTGTTGAAGAAGGCTATGTAGGTGAAGATCTGGGTGCAGATCTCCACAACATTGATGAAATGGCACCCCTCCAGGATTTCAGCACTTATGAGGACGTCCAGGATGGTGACCAGGTGAAAGGGTACCCAGCAGATCAGGAAGGCCAGGAGGACTGCCAGCACCAGGAGTGTGGCCTTCCTCTCTGTGTTCTCAGCATTGAACCTCTCCATTGCCTGGTTCTTCAGAGCCTGAATAATCTTGAGGGTGCAGTAGGAAATGATGGAGACAGGGATGAGGAAGCTGAAAATGATCAGCATCCCATTACAGAGCAGCTCTGTAGTTTTGTTTGGGTAGTCAAGGAAGCAAGCAGTAACATTCATGTCAGGGAAGTACTTCACAGTCCTGAAGATGACGGTGGGGCTACCCAGAAGCAAGCCAAAGCCCCACACCAGCAGGCAGCCCAGTTTGGCGTATTTTGGCCTACGCATTCTGCCATGGGACATAGTGTGCACCAATGCCACATAACGGTCCACGCTAACCAGAACCAGGAAGTAGATGCTGCAGTAGGTGTTCATCTTGATGCCCAGGTTGACCAGTCGGCACAGGAATTGACCAAAGTTCCACTGAAATTCGTTGGCTATGTTGGCAGCCCAGAAGGGCAAGCAGGACACCAGGACAAGGTCAGCAGCAGCCAGGTTGCTCAGGTAGATCTCAGCCACTGTACAGGCCTTCTTGTGGAGGCAGAAAACCAACAGGACAAACACATTACCCAGAATTCCCAGCACACTGATGACCACGATGTAGGGAGGACACATGGTGTGGAGCCAGTCCCAGTTATCTATGTGAGGACACTCACTGCCATTGGTGATGTTTTGGTCTCCATATATAGCTGTGGAGGTGAAGTCCACTGGAAAGCTGTGGAGGGATTTAGGGAACATTGATCAAGGCAAAGAAATTATGTGAGGGATCATTTCCTTAACTTTACATTAAGAAATTCAGACGATATTCAGACATGCATTAATTTAACAACCATGCACCTTACAATAACAGAATATTTAACATGTATTGCATTTATGATTAAGCTCAATATCTTAAAATATATTTTGGGACGAGTGTTCAGTGTTCAGATATGAAGTGTTCAAAATAAACTTTTTAACATATGAACACATGTATTCCTATTTTTTATAGTAACATAGTTACAAACAAAAAGTTTTACACATTTTCAGTTAACTATATAAAAGGTTGTGGCCAGTGTTCATTGATATTTTACACTGAGGCTATGCTGAAAATCTATTGCAAGAAAGTGCAGCAGAGTCTCTTGGATCGCTGCACATGTCTATTGCTGCCAACAATCAGGTATTAATCTGCTTGAGGTTTTGGTTCTGTCTCAGGTTGACCTCTTTTCTGTTTAAGACAGCTCTGCAAAGCTTCTTTACATTGCCATTGAAAGAAAAAGTGTATCAATCACAACACTTTGAGTATTAAATGAGGAGCATCAAAAACTCACAACCAAAGTTTAAAGGTAGATAATGATATATCAATGATAATGTCAGATTTCTTTTAGATTTCACACTAGAGAGGAATCATAAAGCACAAAAGAGTAAAAACCAAATGTAACATTGTAAATACCTTGTTGGCTGAAGAGTCATTCTTCCTGAGTGTAACTCCAGATGTGATATGTTCCGGTACCAGTCTGTCCTCTGTGTGTGTCTCTGACTCTCTCTCTTAAAGGCGAAAGGAAACTCAAACTGAAGTGATGTCACTCACAAACCCAGAATACTGTTTTCACTCCTTCTCTCTCCCCGATCTCTCTCTCTGTCTCTCTCTCTCTGTCTCTCTGTGTGTATGTGTGTGTCTCTCTCTCTCTCCTCCTTGATAGTAGTAAAAAAAAAGACATACAGTATTTCTATGTTTGTTTGTGACTTAAAATGGTATCTTAGCTACATTGTGCCTGAATGTCTCCCTTGCTTTCCGATGTGCCTATAAGTTTTCATGGTGGGCATCAACAGATGTTGATGTGTTCAGATATCCATTAACATTCCAGCTGCTGTTAAAGGAGTTTGCTGTCATTGGTACTTGAAAAGTCATTACATCTGGAACTTTTTTACCTTACCTTTACTAACTTTAAAAAAAAAAATGTTTTAATTAAGTCACCTGAGCTGGATTATGAAGTTTCAAAGCCAGCAGTCATTTCTGTCATCTGCCACTTCAAATACACTTCGAAAATGTACTGTATGACTAAGTTGACTAAAAATGTCTGTAGAAACAATCAGAACGGTTTAAACATAGAGAGTAAATGGAGAAGGGTTGGGGGGAGGGGCACCATGTTTGAGACCCATTCCTGGCTGTTTTTGTTGGATATAATACTACAATAATAATCATGAACGTGTGTGAGTGTGTCTGTATACATGCATGTGTTTGCAGACTACAGATTCTCAGATTCTGGCTGCTCCAGCTCCACCGCCCAACCTGATTATCAACTGTGGGCTTGTAGACACACAATAAGCGTTGTTGTATCAAGAGGTCTGAGTTTAGTTTTACAATGCTTTGCAGGTTATTTCAGCATAATGGCTTATGGATGCACAACACAGCAATTTGTGATACATTAGAGATCACACAGTGCAATCAAATAGGGAGAATGTAATTCAAAGCACCCATGTGGAAAGGCGATTGTCAAGTTAGCATTGATTATATCGATAAAAAGCTTAAGGGCGATCTGATCTGGTGTCCCATATTCATATGCTGATGATGCAGTAAATGCATTAGGCCAAAATGGTACACTGTAAAAAAAAAAATTAAGCAATCTTCCTTGAAATTATGTTGCAATGATACTGGAGCACGTCAGTGCAATTGCGCCCATCATTTAGGTAAACTGTAGCTTCCATGTTGGTACTTCATGGACAATGGAAAACCCTCTCAAGATAAACTCTACTTTATACATTTGAAGACATACACACTGTCAGAGGTACAGAGCTGTACATTTTATCACTGTGGCTGTACCAAAGCTGTACCTTTTTTTCTGAGTGTGTAAAGTTATGGTCAGTGACTTCTATTCTGAGTGATAGCCAATGACAAGCAGAGTGGTCATTGACCTCAGAGACTGACCCAGGGGAGAGCCATGTGGCCAACTGGAGATAATAACATTCAGTTTCAGATTTCCAGGGGTTCTGGCGCCATCGTTAATCTCCTACGCCAGGTGATCGGAGTTTTGGCACACGAGTTGTCTGTCATACAATCTAATCAACAGTGATGTAATTAGACTTCCTGGTCTTTCAATCACAACTGTTTCCTCCATTTTCCTGTCCATCCTTTCCTTTCTTCCTGAAATGAGAAATTTAGGAATCAGGTGACTTATGTGATTGATGGTGTTATTCAATGGAACGATGGATGGTTCTGTCCACTATTGAGTACTGAGGTGGTTTAGGGGTCTGACTTCCCTTTACAACAGAAACCCCTGACTCTCTTCCAAGACATTTCCACAAAAGCAAGGGAGTAAGGGAAATGAGATAAGTAATGCCATAGCCAGACAAAAGAACAATAGAATAGTTATCTAACACATAATTGTATTAATAGTCTTGACCAATGAAACCTGTTTTGATATGAACACACATGTAGAGGCCATTAATAAAATCTGCTGGAGCATGCTGCTTACTGGAAATCAAACACAGCCCCTCCCCACTTCCTGTTTCCATTTCAAGAATATTTGATCCACAATCTGCTTTCCTACTTCTCTCCAAATTTTGAGTCAATAAAATACCTCATGCACCAATGCATTTTCTATAAACAAATGTTGATTGTCTTATTTTATCTTATATTGTGTCCCAAAACTCTGAGACCTTGGATCATGAAAAGTTGCCATTTACGTTAGATGACTAGTTTTGTTGTTGATTAAGTATTACTCATACAATGACAACGGAAAATAGACAATAGACTTCGACATGTGGACATGTACATTTATGTAATATCAAATTTTCCACCACACACTGACATTATGAAAATGCCTCTTAATAAACACAGTTTTGTGTATTAGTATGTGTTTATATGCTCTGCATTAAGGTGACCAGAAATAACTCCTCTCTGGTGGGCCACCATGAAGGTATCTCTGCTTTAATGACAATAACAGTAGCAAACAGTTGGTAACGTATACAGTGAATGTAGTGTTGGGGGATATTTTAATATACTGCTCTGACTTGATAATAAAATAACACAGAGAGCTGTGAGTGGTTGTATTTAAAGAACTACGCCTGTGTCCAAACACAATGTTCATCAGATTTATGAGGTTTGTTGAGAACATTATCTGTTAAAAAGCCACAGTACCACACCCAGTGGTTTTCTCCTTTTTATTTTCTCCCAACATGTGTGATTTATACTTCACTGTGATCCATTAAGTACTCTGGTCCATTCTTAGGGTTTTCTTTTAAGACCACCTCAAACCTCATCTACAAATTCTTGTCAACTTTATTACACTGACTGACACGTAGTAGACTCTTACCACTGTTGCACAAACTGACAAGTCACTGAATAATCTTAAAAACAGAGTTAAACTCTCTGTGCCTGTGGTTTAAAAAAGAAAACTCTCTGTGCCTGTGGTTAGTTATGTGTCTGTGGGTGAAACAGTGGTAATGGGGGTATAACATAACGTCTGGACGAGTTGGCAACAATGATCACGCTCCTCCTTGAAATTACTCAGCTGAAATAATAAAAAAAAAAACTCAGCTCATACACTTCCTACCTCCTGCTCCCTGCCTCTGATTAACTTCTCTTCCAGGCTATGGGCTCCATTACTCAGTGCTGATCTCTCCCTGATCCCTCCCTCGTGTCTTCTTTCATAGCATCTCTTAGATCTGAGACAACTCAGCACAGTTCCTCCTTTCTAATCTACTTTGTTTTTACAGCCAGCCTGTACAATCAGACCTTGGGAAGAGAGTGAGCAAAGGTTCATAAGGGAGGATTTTTATGGAATGAAACCCACCCCTGGGGCCTGACAGTGGGAGTGGCCCTGGGCCTGAGCTCCTGTGTGTAACCACTAATGCAACCATGCAACACAAGGCCATTTCTCTAGTGTGCCTAACCTAATGTCCCTGGTTGAAAGCCCACAGACCACCCAATATTACTGTATTTACTGTATTTACTGGAGAGAGTGCAATCTTTTCTGCAGTATCAGTTGTTTTGCAAATCTGTGGGCCAGGGAGAGACAGATTTTAGACACTTCTCACAGTCTCGACTGTTAAATCTCTGATTGCAGATGTCTGACCCACCATTTTTTATCCTGAGTTCTGATGAAGACTCTGGCAATAGAAAGGGGCTTGAAGGTCAGAATAAGACTCAGAATAAAAAAACAAATGTAAGTGAATCAGCTGTCAAGTGACAAAAAAAGAGGATGAGGCATGACTCCACATCCCTTTTTCAGATCACTACACAAGCGATCACAAGATACTAAGCAACACTTTGAGTCAGCTATGGGTGAGTTTCCATCGCCTGAGTTTTGTTTTTCTTTCTGTGTTTGGAACACCAGCTGATAAATGTGTACTCTCCACCATAAAAACGTCATTTTCCCCGCACATCTTAGCTGCAAGACAGGAAATCTTCACTTCAATCTTCACTTTAGGGTGAAATAAATGAGTGTTTATGGTCACAGGCACCGCTAAAGGTCTACGTTTCTGGCTGTGGGAGTGTTTACGTGTTTACAGAGTCACCATGAGTGGAAAATTCATAAGTACATCAACTGTGTTGGAGAAACTGCTTGCTGGGAAGCGTTATTTGATCAGTCAGCCACTTGCAAAGGCGAACATATTGCGCCAGTCATAGTAGTCATAGACTTGAAATTTAGATTCAACCAAACATTCCTCCCACAGTGAGGGTCATATAAAAACTACTATCAGTATCCTGTAGCAGATAATGATGTCAAGTATTATTATAATCCTGGCAATCACACCAATTAAGGCAACTTTACACACACTGCAAAAATGTCCCTCTTAACAAGTCATTGAGCCTCACAATCTGCCTTTAAAACATCTGAAGTCTGCGATGTACAAGATATCAGAATTTACACCTGTGCAGGATTATACAGTACAGTACCATACAGTACAAAATGTGTATATTTATCTCTGTTACATTTACAATGTTGGGTTTCCACCCCATTAAAGACAGGAAGAGAAAGTCTGAGAAAGCAAACAGAGCTATGGGTAGCTAAGAGGCAAGGTAAGATAAATAGATGACAGCCATGGCTCGTCGCAGACAGTTGAACCTTCTGTCATCTTTTTGTGATATAGACTGACAGACTACATGACATGCTTTTTCGCCTCAGAGAGAGAAGATAGATGACTGCTGGTTTTGGTGATACTAAGAGTATGGATTGCCATACCGCTATAGGACTTTATGTGCATGTCTCATTTCTTGAAAAATACCTTTTAGATAACGTAACATAATGAAAAATTGTTTTTGTTCTTTAACCTTAATTTAATTGTAAATAACTTTCATATATGTGTGATGATGATGAACACTGCTAACAACAATGCAACTACCATAGAAATGCATCTTGTTACATACCAACTTCAAGTTTTCTTTGCTCTTAAATAGAAAATACTGTCTAAAAGATGCTGTTGGTCTGCTATGTAGTTGAAAGTCAAATCTACAGCCTGTTTCAAAACTATGTTGTGTTAGTAAATGTTAAATATTATCAATTTAATGTTATTAGTGTTGTTATGGTTGTTATTGAAATTGTTTTTATTAAACATTGTATGCCTACCTTTGAAACATCTGGTATATTACAACAATGTAATCATAATTTCTTTCCTTTTCCCATGTAGCCATGTAGATGAATTCCCTCCATATGAGCATCTGAACATATAATAACACACAGAGCCCTCTACTGGACAAGACAGAGTAGTCTGTAGCTGGTGGTAAAAATAATAAAATAATAAAGTTGAGTGGACTGCCCATTCTCTTTTTCAGAAGAAAAGAAACAGAGTAGTCTAACACACACACACACACACGCACACACACACACACACACACACACACACACACGCACACGCACACGCACAAACATCCATACACATGCACAAACACACACCTTGTCCGGTTAGCTGTCAGCAGAGATGAGATTTATCTTCTTTTGAAATATGATTTTCTCTGACAGAACTTGAGGTTAAAATAAAAATGCCACAGCACCACTGTCTCATTCGATTACCTGGGCAGAATTGCCTTTATTTTGCAAAGAAATTAACTTACAGTTATAAAGAGGAAAATGCCACAGACACAAAAACAGTCTCCCTAGCAAACTTAATGTTTCAAAGTGAGTTGGTGATGACTAAAATCTGCAACGCTCAACCTCTGCTCTTCTGTGAGAGAGCACCTATCAAAAGCCTTTAACAACACAGAGACATGGACAGAGGCTTCCGCTGTTAATCCTGATGACATGATACATGCCTCTACCGCTCCTTCTTTCCCTCTCCGTTCTCTTGCATTTTCTCTCTTCCTTATCTTTTTCTGTATTTTTCTGTCAGCCTGTGCATCTGTCTATCTCTCTCCCTCTCTCTCTCTAGTCAATGTATCATGCATTAAACATCGCCCCAGAGTGGTTTCTACTTTAATTTTGGCCAGCAGCCCTGTAAACGAGACTCAACTGAGTCTGCCTGTGCCTGCCAGTGGATTCACCAAGCAAACGGAGTGATACATGTCAGTCTCCATGGTGATAGACTGCATGTTCTGCATGCTGATCTCCAATCAGATTCTCTGTATCTAGTGACAGACTGTTGGCATCTTAAATTCCAAGTACTCCTCCAGTACTTGCTGAGACTCACAGGAGTGATGTGAAATGTTGCATCTGCTGTAAATTATTAGTTCACTTAATTTAGGTCAGATCTATTTTGTGATCTTGCACAGTCTCCATAGGGGCAGCAGTAGCCTGATGATTGCAAAAATGTGCCTGTGACTTGAAGGTGCTCTTGAGCAAGGCACTTAACTCTCAACTGTTCCAATAGAGCTGATCAGTGGCAAACAGCATCGGACTGCTGATCAACCAGATGTATTGTTTGTACATGAATGTTCGCTGTACTGTAAATAGGAAAGTGTTCTCTGTCTTTGAACTGAACTGAGAACTTTCTCCTTCAGAGATGTGGCGCAGGGCTCAGGTGGACAGGGCTGCATCCATCTTTGTTCAAAGGGCAACATCCTCATAAATTCCCTTCTCCTTCTAAGGATGTTTTCCATCTGGGATGACAGGCAGAGACAGATACCTTGTCTGTCCTGCCTCAGGGAGAGGGGGGGCAGAGAGAGAGAGAGAGACAGAGAGACAGAGAGAAAGAGAGAGAGGCCATCCATTCAACGGGGATACTAAATCAAAAGAATATGGCTTCTGCCATTTGGATGACAGGTGATGTTGAGCTCCTATCTTGGACTAATAGTAATGAAACATTTCCAGTGAGCCTGCTGCAGCATCAGTGAGTGGTGAAGCCCTCAGGATTGCATGAGAGACTTTCTGTTCCCTGTCACACTTGGCACACTATTTACCATCCCATGCAATAAGGAGTAGAACGGAAAGCCTAATGCAGAAATTGATTAGATATGACTTCTTTTACATGTCACTTGCGTCTTAACAAATGACAGCATGAAATCTGTGCTGGGCAAATTCATTATGAGGAAAGCTTTCAATTTTGACTCCTACTTGGAGGGGAAATTACCAAATCAAATGTCATTGAAGAAACACATCATCAGTTAACTACTCTGTGTCAAATTTCCCAAGATTGTTCTTATCGGATCACACTTTAATCTGCTTACAGGGCTTATCGTCTTGTGTAATCGTCCTGATTAGGTGCTGCTCTGTGTGTACCTCATCAGAGAACATTAGTTGGATTTGACAAGGACATGCACTGGTAATGAGCAGTATCATTACAATGTGTGTATGCACGCGTGTGTGTGTGTGTGTGTGTGTGTGTGTGTGTGTGTGAGAGAGAGAGAGTGAGAGAGAGAGAGACAGACAGACAAAGAAAGAGAGAGACAGACAGACAGAAAGAAAGAGAAAGAAAGAAAGAAAGAAAGAAAGAAAGAAAGAAAGAGACAAACCAACAAACAAACAAAGAGGTTCGGAAATGGCTGCCTCAAGCCCAAGGTGCTGGTCCAAATCCATTACAGCTCCTTGTTGCCATGGTAGCAGCACCTAAAATCATTTTCCAACCGGCCCTCATATGTTATCAAGAAGCAGTGACATAACACCGTTCTCCTCTCCATCTGAAGCCTCTCTGTTACTTTGCCGACAGCTGTCAGTTAATTCCATAGTCATCAGACCGGAGAATAATACTTTATCTTCAATAACATTTATCAATCCAACGTCAGAGTCGATTATATATGATGCAAACGCAGCACAATTCATGCTCTGATACCTTGTGTCATATCCCTGCCTCAGTGTGTTTATCCCCTATATGTCCTGCAGTAGAAAGCTGAATGATTGGCTCTAAGAACAGGAGGTGATTCTGGGCCCCCCTCCACTTTTCACCATTATTCAATCTATGACAAGCAGCCAACAACAAGTCAAACACACCTCCACACATTCATTTACTGGTCAGTTGTCAGACACATCCCTAATTGAAATTGGATTTTGGGCACTACCCCATATCGCTAATTGGCTGTCATACTTTCACTTCCACCAGCAGAGCAGTCCCTTGTTCAAAATCTATCTAGGGAGGGCAATTTTGTTTTAGTCTGCACAGGAAAAACCTCGCCAAACTTTATTCCTGCTAGTTTGTCTCAAGAAACACGACACAACAATTGCGGTACCATATTTTTGAGAAAAATGTATTTTCTTGCAGTTTTGTAAGAAACTGTAACTGCAACTCTGTTGGTGTTCAATAAAGGTATGAAGTATTTATATAAAGTATATTCATTTTATTCCAGACACTTTAGTACGCCTCCCTCAGCTTGGGGCCCTGGGTAGTCAATTTAGTCGATTTATTCATCCCACTGCGGCGCCCCAGGCCTTCGTTCTCCATGTTGGAGACCTTGAGTGGGAGAACACTGTGATCAAAGGCCTATAACTGATTCAGATAGCAACCTAACCTAGAGAGTCAATAGTCTGGTATTGATCTGCAGCCAACTGCTGCTGTATCTCGGTCAATGTGTTCTCCTGTCCTGAGCTCATTCACCTGGGAACAGCCATTAAATCTCCAACTTTGGCCCCAGAGCCCTCAACTGCACAGCCAGGACAATGACAATGATTGCAAGCAACAATTACTGTACTGGGTTTGAAGAATAATAGCTGATTAAACATGGAAGGTGGGCCGTACGTCAGGTACCCGGCAAGGCACATGAGTCAGAAAGCTTTCAAATGAGCGTAGAGCCTTAAGATCAGGATCGCTATTGCAAAAAAGAGCTGCAAAGTAAGACACCAAGTGAAAACATAAGATACACCCTGGCATGCACTGTATAGTAGGTATAGTAGGTATAACTGTGTGGAGAGACTGATTTTCCATGTCTTTGTTGACAATAGTGGAGCGAGCTGGAGTGGGAGGACAGAAGCTGGAAAGATGACAACTGTGAGTAAAGGCTCCTAACGATTTCTGTGGCGCTCTAGTGTTACTCACTTCTTCACACGACCACATACCACAAGCACTACCTCTAACACACACACTAATGGATATCCTTACATTGTTCAGCTTCTCCTACCTCTCCTCTTGCCGCTGAGATGGTTTCTCACACATGACAGTTGTGTTGTCGTGGGCAAGGCAAGGCAAGGCAAGTTTATTTGTATAGCACCTTTCATACACAAGGCAGTTTAAAGTGCTTTATATGAGGCATTAAAAGACATTTAAAACAAGGACATTTATAAAGACATTTAAAAAAAATAAATAAATAAGGGTAAAATAAAATAAGAAAATGAAATCACAGTGCAAAAAGAATAAAAGTGATAGTGCAAGTTATAGTTCAGCAGTAAGCGGTGGTGAACAGAAATGTCGTATTTATGTAACACATCATATAGATGATATGTATAGCCTATGTTAGGCCACTTGGGATAAGTATAGACACCCCGCTCTGCATTCCCATGTGTCTCTGAACTGACAGCGTGGCAAGATGTGTCCGAGGTGCTTGGCTTATGTTAGCAAACCCAGCACCTCATCGGGGAGCTGTCACTTGCAACTCGACAGGAATAGGGCTAAAGCGTTACATCCTGTGAGGCGCAGGGGCAATCCAGGACTATCGAGTCAACTTCTCCTCTCCCTCCTTCCTCCCTTTTCATACTCGCTCCTCTCCTCTGTTGTTTTGTGTTGTTCTACACCTCTCCTATCCTATCCTCTCCTCTCCTCTCCTCTCCTTTCTCTTCACTCCACGTACTCTCAGACTGATTGATCTCATCCTAGGTTTAAATTAACCACATTATCTATTATTCACAGGAAAAGTCAGCCTCACCATGCAGGGACCATATAAATGGAGTCATAGCGACTGGAGTTTCTTCAAACCATCTCCTGAAAGTTCAGCAATTTCCATGTATTAGCATAGATTAGCCCAGGCAAGGTCAATGGTTATCCATTTCATCTTGTACCGTCTGCGGGAGCTTTTGAAGGCTCTTTGCCTCTGGGAGTGAAATGCTGCCGCTAGGCCTCTGGGGCTTTTTTCACAACCCGCTGAGCGGATGGAGAGTGAGAGCAGAGCAAGCGGTGGTGGCAATGTGGAGGTTTTTCAAAGATCATCTGCAGCTGGCTTTACCTCCGTATGTATCTCCTCTGATGGGGGGGATCTGAAAAGCCCATAGAGAAATTGAGCCGAGCTGATTCACATATTATTACAGCAGGCTGCCTATTTTGATGGGGGAACGGCTGATCCAGCCTCTAAAGCAAGTTCAGGATTGAAGAGTGCAGTTGCATGGCATTGTGGATGTGATCTCTTAATGCGCTCACCATCAGTGCTCCATTTTGACTCATAGTGGTTTGCAACAGTAGCCTTAGCCACAAAAGAGTCAGCCCTATGTAATCTTTATGGTTATAAATATCTTCATATGATGCTGTGGACTTCAGGAAAGGTGTAAGCGCTATTACCACAGTAAAAAGTAACTGAAACAGTCATGGAGTACAAGTACCTTGGGCTACTGGATGATTTCAAACTCAGTTGGGACAAATGTATTAACTGCACCCAAATTAAGCTCTTCTTTGTAAGAGCTCTTCTTTATTGAAAGTGTCTTAACTTCCTGCGCAGTCTGCTGGTTCAGAAAAACACGCTCAAAGGGAGAGAGAGAGATTGGGGGGGGGGGTCATACATAGATGAGTGAATCCAGGTGGTGTGTAAACAACCTGTGCCCGTGTCAAAGTGACTGATGGTGCCATCCAAGCACAGCATCAATCTCACCTGATGGTTTAGCAGCGACTGGTGATGTCTGCCAGTTGGTTGGCTTCAGCAGGAGCAAGGCCAGGAGCGTCGTTCAGGTGCAGAAAACATGGAGCTGAAACATCGACGCATGATGATCCACTGATCCACTCAAATCAAACCACGACCCAAAGTTTTCCATTTGGTAAAAAGAGCATGAATTACATTTCATCTGATGCATTCTGTTACGATTACCTGTTTCTACGGAAATGAGTGCATCTTTTCATTTGGCAACAGAGGAAAATGATTTTCCTTAATACTCAAACTTTAATAGTAACATGTATTTTTTTTTTTTTTTACAAAAGGAGCATTATATATGTGGTTTACAACATGTCTAAATACTTCCACATGAACCATTTAGTAAAAATAAATCCTTCTCTGAACGTTATAGAAGTATAATCATCATAATCACAGAGATTAGATTACCATGTGTCTGAATTTGTCCTATATCAGTATAATAGGGCACGGTAAGCCCTCTGTGTGTGTGTGTGTGTGTGTGTAGGTGTGTGTAGGTGTGTGTGCGAGCGGCAGTTCAATGCTGAGAATCAAAGGCATATATGACACCTCCCGTACCAGGTCCTTGCTTGTGCCTCGAACAGAGCAGAGTTAATGTTCCCAATTAGGGGTAGGATTAATCGCCATGGAAACAGCTGCCTCCAGCTTCCACAGTAACACAAAGCTAATTCACTGAACAGCTACAAATTTAAAGAGGCAGCTTCGTATATAACTGAAGACCTTCACTCCAAAATGAGGTATCAACCGTTTAAAATGTGATATCCACTTTTACAAAGGATTGCTGATCTTAAAGTAAAACTCACCATGGATTATTATTGAGGTTTTGCTCACCACTCAGTTACATTTTAGATGATGTAACCATTGGTATGGTTAAAAAAAAAAAAAGAATCATTAAACGTCAGGGAACAGTTTATTTTCAAAATGGACATATAACATTTTGAAATGAAACCATATGTATATAAATATATTGAGAACCTTCATCTTCTCTGTTACAATTACTATTTACTCTGAGAGCAGAAAAAAATATTTAGGTATGTAAGGTTAAGTGGCATAGTAGTAAGCTACATCTTAGGTTACATAAATCATCTTGTGATTCAATCTGTGCTTCTGATTCTACTTAATAGCTGAACATCTCTAAACATAAATGGACAGAGCATGACAATGTAATCATATTACTTCATAACCTTTCATGGACATTAAGTATATGACAATATGATCATTCAGCTGAGCTGCACTAACTTAAATCATGAAGTCATTGTTTGTATCAGACTAAGTTTGCTTAGCAGACAACATAAGAAATGGTTTTGTGAGATTTTAAATGTGTCCCAACCGTTATTTTATTGACGTCAGTGTCCAGTTGCGTATTTCCTGTCGGTAAAATCGTTTAGACACATAGTTTGTGAACCGATAATCACAACCTGACAAATTAGTCCTTAGATGAGCCCTCACTTCCAGGGCCTCGGGCATGCTGACACAGACGTAATCCCAGTTCTCTTTAAATGTTTTAACATTCACCATCTCTGTTCAGCCACATAATTAAGCAGCACTACAATAAATAACCTAGCAACTACCTGGGGGATGTTTCAGATGGCCCAGATCAGCCCCCATCTTAAACCCCATTTAATCTCCATCCTCAGCTCTGCATTACAAGTAAGTGTATTGTCTGAGGGAAACATGGAAACAAACTTAAGTTGGAAAAAAATCACCTTCGATTCTGGGTGGAGAATGTAGGTCTGGTGTTTCGGTATTTTAACTAGAGAGCTGTTGTACACAAATACGCCTTTTCAAACTTCCAGAATCCAAAACCCAACAAAAGTGACCTAGAGAGAGAGAGAGAGAGAGATGTGTGTGTCTGCCTACATAGCTTGGCCTCACTCAAGGGTCCAGGGATCCAGAATAAGCAGGAATCGGGGCTGTGTATGTGTATGTGTATGTGTATGTGTGTATGTGTATGTGTGTGTGTGTGTGTGTGTGTGTATGTGTATGTGTGAGCATATGCTCATCAGAAGGTGAAGGCGTAGACGACGCCCACCACCACAATGTTTCCAATGGTGGCAACAATGGCAATCCAGAGCCAGATGGCATCACTGGACATAGACTGCTGCTCATCTTGCTGGCCCTGGACCGAGGCAGCTGAGGCAGCGGCGTGGACGCTGGCCGAGGAGTTGAAGAGCGAGTGGTCACCGCTGTAGTCATCGTTGGGTGAGGAGTCCATGAAGGCCCCTGTCATTACGGGGATCTAGGAAGGGTGGAGGAAAAGAAAGGAGAGACGTTGTTTAAAATGTGGGGTTTTTTTTCAATTTCAGCACTTAGAGCGAACCTGAATTTGAAAGAGTGCGAGAGAAAGAGAGAGAATAGCATTTTGGTATTCAGATCAAGTCACTAAACACATCAATTGTGGGTAATTTAACTATTGTTTTGTTCATTCAAGGAGTGTGATAATGCTTTCAGTCTCTGCATTATTTTGACAGCACTGGCTTACTTACAAAAAGTAATTTCAACCCAGCAGGAACAAACCACTTTACAGTCCCAGTGGACGGAGTCAAACCTCCAAGCACAAAATCCTGCCGTTCCTGAGAATCACAGTACCGTGGATTTGTTCCTGTTGGTCATGCATTAGCAAGTTTAAACGCTATATTAAAAGAAATGAGGGCTTACTGCATCACGGCATCTTTAGTAAATGAGGTTTCCCACACGTGCATGGGTCTCACTCACTCTCTCTCACACACTGTTGTGTGTGTGTGCATGTGTGTGTATTTAGGAACTAGGGCTTGATTAACATGGAATGAATATTTCAGATGTGGCAAGTGAAAACGATTTATTGCTTGGGACAATTAGAGCTCTGTGAAAGTTGGTCATCAGAGCAGAAGCAACTGAATGCTTTCGTGTGTTTGTGTGTAGCGGTGTATATGGCTGAGGAATGCTTGAGAGCCCCTTACCACGCTCAGATTAGAAAACAGACTTCGCCGAAGATGTTGAAAAACAATACTAAAAATACCTCACACTCTCAGCACTCTCACATACATAGAAATTCTCTCTTGCTTGCTCATTTTCTCACCTTCTCTCTCACACCTTCTCTCCCTCACTCATATACACACAGGCTAATGCACAAAGACATTAACACACACACTCACTCACTTGTTCAGGTCTTCCCTCGCACAGGGAAAACACTGTTTAAAAAGCATTCTGCTGCTCTCCATCCATTGGCCCCTGGTGGTAAATAATGACATGACACATCCTGTGGAGCGCCTGCTGTTCACATGAGCATGATGGAGGTGGACAGGCATGCATGAAGTCCAGCAAACTGGGCCTCCCAACCCCCAACTCACTCATTATAATTGCTGATTCCTCCTCTAAGGACCGCAGCATCTCCCTACATATTTTTTTTTTATCCATTTCAATATTTCTTTTTTTTTTATCCAATCAGGAGGATTTCACTGTTCATAAACATTCTTATGGGAACAAGTTAGAACAGAAACAAAGATCTCATCTAAAAAAGCACAATGTCATTTAAATGCCATCACCTTGATAAAAAGAATCTCTAAGATCTTGAAATTGAAGTGATAATTGTATGTAACAGCATATTCATATAGTTACCCTGCAAAACAACCAACTATACAAACAAATAATTTACTGCTATATCATTAAAAATACCATACATGGACTGTATGTATACACTCAGATCACCTTTATTAGGTACACCTAGCTAGTACCAGGCGGGACCCCTTTTTGAACTCTAGAACAGCCTGAATTCTTGAAGGCATGAATTCAACATGGACCTCTACTCCATCACTCGAGAGTATCACACAGTTCCTGCAGATTTCGTGGTGGCACATTCATGCTTCAACCATCATGTTCCACGTCATCCCGAAGGTGCTCTATTGGGTTGAGATCTGGGGACTGTGCAGGACATCGGTGCACAGAACCATCTGGACGCATTATAATGCTGGAAGTTTCCATTTGAAAAATGCCCATGAAGGGATACACCTGTCAGCAACAATGTGGTATTCAAACAATGCTCCAGTGGTACTAAGAGTCCTAATGTGTGCCAAATAAACCTGTACTGTTGAGACCAGGCAGGATGGATCCATGGATTCATGCTCTCTCTGCCAAATTCTGACCCTGACATCATTATGTCGCAACAGAAATCAGGATTTGTCAAAGCAGACAATGTTTTTTCACTCTTGATTTACTTTTGCAGGGCACATGCCCACTGTAGCCTCTTCTTCTTGTTCTTGGTTGACAGGAGTGGAAACCAGCACAGTGTATTTGCATATTTTTGGCCTACCTGTTAGTTTGAACGAGTTTTGCCATTCTCCTCCGACCTTTCTGATCAACAAAGCATTTTCGCCCACAGGACTGCTGCTGACTGGATGTTTTTTGCTTATCGCACCGTTCTCAGTAAACTCTAGAGTCTGTAGAGTAGAAAATCCCAGGAGGTCAGCCATTTCTGAGATGATGGAAGTGGTGCACCAGGCACCAACAATCATATCGCGTTAAAAGTCACGGGCCTCGCCCATTCAAACAGTCAAACACTGAACTTCTCAACCCTGTCTGCCTGCTTTATACTTGGCTTTATTTATAAGTGACTCGCTGTCCAGGGAACTGAGTTGTTTACATAAAGAGGTGTACCTAATAAAGTGGATACAGAGTGAATGTGCAAAAATATCTAAATATTTGATTGTTTAGTATTTTTGATATACACAGTATGTATATATTTATAAATATGTATATATATTTAAGGAATATATGAATATATGTGTATTTTCATGTGTTTCAATTATTTGTCGGTTTTTCATAATTGCATGTGACTCCATCCCTATCCATTCATCCAAGCCCACAATTCCCATGTGCTGGGCCATATGACGTTAGCCCAGTGAGCGGTTAAGCATTAATGGACAAGAAGGAAATGGAGACCCTGAGAAGGAGCATCCCAAGGCATCTGGGCACTTAAGCGGGCAATGCAGGTCATCGCCCATGCATTACTGTCAGGAAACCAAAGCTTGTAGACGTGAGCGGATGAGCGGCTTAGGTAGTACAATTATGTAACTGACCAAACTTTCCCGGAAACCATACTGTGGACTGACCTTCACCTCTCCTGTGTAATAGTAAACTCCCTGGCTAAATGGCTTCAACAAGCACATCCAGACAGCGCTTGGTACCAGATCTCACCAGCTGTATTAGGCAATTGGGCTTCTTGAACAAACAATTTAAACATACAAGCCTTAACTATTAGAATCCCATGCTTTCTTGTGTAATGGCTACACCTATGCACTGCTCTATACAGCAAACCCCAATCAGTGGTAGAGTTGAGAAAAACAATGCAGCGAAGTTCATGCTACTGTACAACGCCACCTGCTCTGCTTTCACAGTTTTGATTTATTTGTCCCAGCTGTTCTTAGCACTGTGCCATCCTAAGCGGATGATTACAGTTAACCGTGGAGTAGACTGGACTGTAATTGCCTCCTGTGGGAATGCTGCCACCGGTAAGTGCTTGGTGAAATGGCTTTGGAACAAACAAACAAAACCCAGATAGTTGTTGTTTGAAACCAAAACATCTACCTCACCACAAAAGCACTTCAAGTTTGGCTGGAAAGAGAAAATCAGACAAAACAAGTTGCACTCAGGACTAGTGTGGTGTTGTAATCACTGAACAGTCTATTGATGGAAGGACATCAAGGAGATAAGCTGCTGGCTCTGTCCAGGTTTATTTGGCTCCAATATAAACAAACCTAAAAAGAAAACTATGTGTGTAACACCACAAAATATGGTGTTAGAGCAATGTTCCAACTGTCAGGTATGAGTCCAACAGTCTATTTGAAAGAAAATCCTTTTGAAGACAGTAGTGATGAGCCAGCTCATCTCTGAAACACACAGAGAGGTTTTAATTGCACACAGATGCTCGTTGTCCCGATGGGCCCGTCTGGCAGAACACCAGCCTCCATTTGGTTGACTTTTACCGTACTGCCTGGTGTATGAGCGCACACTGTATTTCCCTTATGCAGGGCTCTGTGCCTGTGCTTTTTCCCAAAACAGTGTGGAAAGTAAAAAAGCGTCACACACGAATGCGCACACATAGCCCGGCTCCTATAGAGGTGCTCGGCCCACACACCTAATAAAGTAAATAATTCAGCTACTCTTGGAGAACAAAAGACAAAGCTTAATTGCAATAAAAACATGTTTCAGCTGTAATATCAACCCAGATGAAGGCTGTTACAGTCAAGCCACAATTGGGTTTTAAAATTAAAACTCACAGTTTTCAAAGTTGCATCAACCTCAACCTCAAATTTCCTGAAGGGAGAATAACAAATGATGTCACTTTTCTGACAAGTAGTTTTAATCCATAGCCTACTTACATCTCCATACACTACAGAACAAGAAACTAAATAAAATGGGATTACAGTATAGAAACGAATCACAGAGGGATACTTGAATCTCTGCTGTGGTAAGGTACAGGCGAGCAGAAAAAGAGTAGCCACAACTCTGTCCACACAATTGCAGTCACTTTACATGAACAATAGATTTGGTCTCTACCATATGTAGCATATTGACCTAGTCTCGCTGTAAATCCATAGGTTTTACAGAGGCTTGTTCACCCGGAGAAAACCGGTGAGACCTCTAGTCTCAAGCCTGCTCAGATTTACAACTCCGCTATCATTGATTTTCCCTGTCTCAGCAGCCCAGCAGCATTTTATAATAAATCTTATAACTCAATAGAACAAGTGTAGCCCAAGTGATCCTAGCTCGACACTCTGTCAGCTCAATGGAATTTCTACACCACAAGGGAAAGTTTATTCTTTTTCTATAATAGCGTGAATTGTAAGTGTATCACCTTCAGATTTTTTCCCCACCACCATACCTGACCTACTTGAATTTTCTAAATCAATATGGCATGACCTGTACTTATATCAATATGAAAAATCAAACTAGTTATCCACTATGAAAGGCAAACAAAAGGTGATTTCTTACTCCTGTGCCATCGGTGCCAGATGATCACACGAGTAAGATCATTATTTCAAGAGACGAGTGTCTATTTATATATGTTTGCATGAATGATGTGTACGTGCATAGAGGGGGAGAGAGAAAGAAATAGACAGACTGTTTGCCTGTGTGCATGTGTGTGTGTGTGTGTATGGCACAACTGGGCAGCTCTCATTGTTCCAGTGTCTGACTCCTGACATGTGTAAGTGTACGTCTGAGTCTGTAGCGCTATGGTCTGAGACTCCCTGTGCTGCACCTCAGACTCTGTCAACACAGGGAAAAAACATCCTCACCACTAAAACCCTTAACCGTTAGCAGTGTCTAAAACACAGGACAGACAGAAGAAGAGGAATTAGGGGAATTGGGAGGGTTTGGGGACTTACACTTGACACACAATGACACAGGATTTTATCTTTAATCTTCCAGAAAATGCTTCCCAAAACAGGGATTTAAGAAGAAGCCCAGCTCACCCGGGTGTGCAACACATTGGTGGTATTAAATAGCATCCCTTTTTTTTTGTGGATGATTATTACAGTGTAAGCCCTCACACTGTCTCAATTCTATTCACGGTATATTCATCATAACTGACAGGAGCACATTTTCACTTTGGGAATCAAATTACTTTATGAAACTGTAATTAAAGTCAAAAGCTGTCTGAGTCAGACTCAACCTCAGTACATATTGAATTCTATATTTCTGTGATAAGTGTTCTGTATTTCTATGAGCAGCTAGTTTGATCTCGAGTGTGTTTGCACTAGATAATACTCTTGTTTTAAACATCAAGTATCCTCAATCATATGTGCCAATAAGTCTTTGCCTTTGGCAGTATTTTTTGTCGGGCAGGGAGAGGCGGTCACGGGTGAGTCCGGCAGCCTCGTTCAGTTGTCCTCCGTGGAAATAAGTAGGGAGCATCAGGACAGAGAACACTTCTCAGTAGCTCACCAAACTCTTGAGGCTGGCTGGGGATGAGGTGAGTATGTACAGCTGCCGGTGCTTGTCAGGAGGTAATTGGCGGCAGCTGTGGCTCCTGTGCTGAGTGGAGCCCTGGGGAAAGGCCATGCCTTCACACTTTAAAATTGAAAAGAGGGTATGGCCATGATTATTGGCACCCTTTTCTAATGCTTAGTTGCACAGCCTTTGGCAATGATGACTGCTTCCAAATGTTTCTAGTAACCATCAATAAGCTTCCTGCACCTTTCTGCTGGCAGTTTCTCCCACTCTTCAGTTGCAACACGCTCCTTCAATGTTTGAAGGATTCCTTTGACCAACTGAACATTTCAGGTCTCTCCATAGGTTCCCAATGGGATTGAGATCAGGACTCATCGCTGGCCAGTCCAGAACAGTCTTTAGTAAACAGAGTTTAATTTCCAATTATTTCAGAAGATATTGTACCTTATTTTCATAAAATGGAAGGGAGCCAATAATTTTGGCCAGTCTACAACTGATTCCAAAGTATAATCATGATCATCATCCTCTCCCTGCACGAGTGTGTTTGTTGTGACTGCATAACAATGGACTGTGTGCTAACCCGCCATAAGTCATTTTAAGAACTGTTTTCTTGGTGTAGTTTTGAGAAACAGCAATAACATGCTGGACTGGCGGTAACTGAGTACATTTGATCTAATGCTAGTATTTTTTCGCAGTGCTGCTAAAATGCTATTTACTTGTCAAGGGCCTAAAATGTAAGACACAAACATCTGTGCTATCTATAAATACCAACGTAATGCATACAATACAATACATAAAGTGTTAGATATACAATATATATACAACATATTAATTTTGTATAAAATGAAACGTATGGATCAATTAATTATGAAAATGATTCTCTCACATTGCAAAAGCCCTGTGCAACAATCTCATTATCGTTTTGTTTGGGCACAGTTTGAACTCTGATTGACTATTCACATCTTCATCATGAGATAGCTTTCAAAAGTTACAGAAAAAGGCTCTTCCGCCACAACCTAAGACCATTCATTATTGATTGGAGCACATATTTTAATTATGAATAAACTGGATTAAATGTGCAGCATGTGTTTTAAGGTATAGTTTACACCCAAGAACACATCACACTAAAGCCACTGAGGTGGTTTCTTGCTGTGCAATATTGCACACGACTACCACGTTTCAATTTTTGCTCATATATTTTACATTGTGAGCAATTTCAATTAAAACACGCCCAGTGTGTCACCTCTTTCATGCTCACTGTAAAAACACCAAAAGTCATATCCCTTTGGTAGTTATCTGTCTCAGGTCCTGGAGGTATCCCACATGGTCCAGTGGCCAACAACATACCACTGCCAGAAACATGGACTTAATCTGTTTTTTTTAGTGATAGCGCAATAATTAAATTGGTCTACTGGGCTGTGAAAACCAGATTTACTGAGGAAACCAAGACTGCAAGAATCCATCCTAATGAGTCAATTAATCTCCTCTTGAGTCTTAAAATGTTATTTCCCTTGAAATAAGTGAAAATAATCATCGGATGAGGTCATTCCACTTTTTTCCAATGCAAATTAATAGTTTCTAGAAAATTCCTGAAATTGCATTGGAAACAAGTGGAATTATCTCACCGCATTGGCAATTCTTCCACTTAAGACTGAATATGAGCTGAAATTACTTCTTACTTCTTACAATGGCTTGCTCACATTATTTCTTTTGGCTGGCTACAATCATGTCATACACTTGAAATCAATTCCTTTTGTTTTCTTGCAGCCCCTCCTACAGCAAAACAACGTTTTTTCTTGACAACCTAGGGAGCAACTTTTATTATGCATCCCACTCCAGAGACCAGGACTGTACCTGGATTGACAAATTACTGTACCCACATGCATCTTATGACTGTCACATGATCAGGGTAATACCAGCAGCACCGAGCAACCATCCTCCATCTAACTCTGTTGCTTTGTAGTGCATATGTGTATATATATATATATATGCCACTACATATCTGGGGAGCTTTTCCCAAGTTGTGCATGTATTAAGAAGATGGCTGAGTACAAAAAAAGTCCCTAGACATTCAATGTATCTATTGCTGGTGTCCTCCACCCCTACGGCTCCATCCACGCCTGCTCTTTAATGCAAAGAGATTTAAAGCGTGGCGGTGGAAGCCCTTAATTGAATCTGCACTCAAGTAAGACTTGATTCAGGGTGGTCTTGCTTTGCAAGGAAGCAGAAAGACACCAGTCCATTTTGATCTTTGGTGAGCTGCAAAGCAGAGGCTAATACAATGATGAACAGACGTCTCTGTTGCTATCTATGAAGATGGGATGAAAATGAGCAATAACTTTTCTTCAGGGCCACTCAAGCTCTGTGGTTCATGGGGCTACTCTGTCCTGCTCATGTGTGTACATTTTAGTATGCTGCCATGTGTAAATAATCATTAGTAGGCCTTATGATCATGAAAGATTGTAATGCCATGCAGATATTTCTTATGTTCAACCACTCAGGAAACAAAGCTCTTATTTCAGCCAGAGCATCAACTTTAATCTCTCTTCTGTGCTCTTAAAGGATGGCACCCATACACTTTTGGCTCATTGCCAACATTGGTCCACACTAGTAGATATTGGTCACTTTGACAAAGACATGTACATACTTCAACTTCCCAACAGTATAAAAAGCAACACAGTGCTTGCTTGTGTGATCTAATCCACTGGTACAAAAAAGAAGCAAGGGATAAATGTACCCAGCATGCTTTATAAAGCTAATACCGGCTCATGTTGACTCAGAGTAGAACACCAGGTACTGGTTGAATGTTTTGCTTAAACAAACCTCTATTAGTGTGAAAACAAGTAAAATTATACCAGTGCTATCCTTTAAAGTAACTGCAAAGGGACTATTATCAACTTGAATATTATCATCTTTATCAGAAAGAATGGCAGCCAGAACATTGCAGTCTGTCTTGTCTTCAACCTCCCCAAATTCTCCTCTCCTACACTCAAACCGCTTTGGGCTGGTGTACAAGACTGCGAAGGGATCTGCATTCCCCAAACCTCCAGGTCCTGGTTCTGCACTGTACACCATACCACGCTCTGCACTCTGCTACTGCCGGCAATTAGCTCTCCCTTCCCTGCACCGACCTTGTCATCGCTGGTCTCACCGCTTTTCCCTCCTGGCTCCCCAATGGTGCAATGACCTTCGCACTCCAGTCAGAATAGAAGAGTCACTCCTTATCTTCCATAAGCTGAAAACTCATTTCTTCAAGAAGTAACTCGGATCACCCTCTCCCCACTGAATCACATCCCCCATCATCTACTCACTTCAATCGCTCTCAAAAAAAAAATCCCTTCTACCTTTCTTACCTTATCTTTTCTTCACAAATAATCATTTTGCGGTCACTGTGATTCTGACCCTTGCACTCCTTACTATGGGTTGCGTGTAATGTTGGAGAAATTAAACCTTATTCTACTGCCATATTCATTTCAAGTCACTCTGTACAACAACATCAGCCAAATGCCTGAAATGTGAACGTTGCAGCATCAATTATTCCTTTCAATCATCAGAAAGCAGACATCTGCACCGAAGAACCGAGTTCAATGACAAATGATATGTGTGCAAATTACTATGAGGACAGATTGTGATAACACCAGGCATTAGGCATAGGATAAAACAAATGACTGTACCACTAAAATGAACTGCATATATTCAACACAAGCAACAGAAGCAAAGACACAAAAGCATTTCAGTGGCACAACCGTTTTTTACATCTCAGCTGAAGCCTGCGGCTGTTTACAGACGCTACTCAATAACACTGTTCTCATCACTGTCAATCTAATGGGGGGAAACTATGGTTCAGTGTCCGTCTATTAGTTTGTTTGTTGGTTCATTTGTTTGTTTCTTTGTCCGTCACAAATGATATCTCTCACACCACAGATCAGATTTTGATGAAACTTGGTTGAATGATGCATCTCACCGCTGCTTTCTGGCTTTTTATGGGGGAGGATGACTACAATTACAGGTCAAGGCAAGGTAATATATCTGTTACTGATTGGCCCACATGGGGTTTGTGTCATTTGTAGGGGACGATATGTTTACAATTGCCTTGTTCTCTCCTCAGTATCCTGTCTCAGTAATTTCTGTACTCCAGAGCCACAGTCCTCCACAGGGCCCCACATAGCATGATATCTTCCTGCTGGGCTACTCTGTTGGGAAATGTGGCGGAAAGGTAGCAGGAGTTATTCAGATAGCCAGATGGAAGAAATGCACACAGGAACAAAGGCACACACACTGTATGGCAACATCATGAGGTGCTTGTTGTTTCACTCGATTCACAGTATTTGTAATTGTAAAGAAATTTACTTTACAGAGATAAAAACGCTTTGCAACTTTCTACAGAAAATGCAAAAAAACAAATATCGATATCAGTTTGGATGGATAGATAGATAGATAGATAGATGCTTTACCAATGCATTGTTCTTAGTTTTTAAACTCTATTTTGGTATATCAAAGTGACCTTTTTTTCTTTCCTGTCATGTAACAGCCTGCCTGGTGCTGCCACTTTGTCAATCTCTTGGAAGCCGGCAACTAATTATCCACTCCAAATAAATACTGTATGGCTTCAGCTTCTGAAAGTTCATCAAAATGCAAGACTGGTAGTTGTTAAATGTCAGACTGCTAACCACCGTGGAGGAAAATAGCCTCTTTTAAAATGGTATGCCTCTTTCTTTAAATGCGCCTTGCTCTCTATGCCTCTCTTTGTGTCTGTTAATGTAACCTCAGTCTATGTACTGCTTCACTTTACTTTATCTGACATGATGAATAGAGCTCAGTGATCATTTAATAATGCAACGTAATGTTCACGTTTCTACATACTGCAAGCAAGTAAATGCAATGAACTCAATACAGTAAGTCACTGCAGAGAAAATACTCCTCCCCTCCTGCTGGGTGATAAAAGTGCACGTCTCTAATGGCACTACAGTGCATTAATTTGCCAACAGCCTAACAACACAATTGGTGTAAAATGAAATGACTATGTCACTGCCTGTAGTGGTCCACCTCTAATGCTCCAGGTTGGCATCTGCATTTATGAATGGTTATGTATTCTCCCAAGGGTTATCATAAATTTATCATATGTGCTCTATGTTGGCCCAGTTATTTACCGTGCTTCAGATACAGTAACAGTTCAGCAGTGGTCCCTGACTCCGCCTGCCCTCAACCTTGAATTAATTTAACTGTGTGTGTGTGTGTGTGTGTGTGCAATGCATGTATGTATGAGGCATGAGGGAAAGAGGAAGAGGTGTGTTTGAAACATGTTCAAGTGATGATACATGAATGATTCTGATGCAAAGAAAAGGGGATACAATCCAGATGTGCACGCACACACACACACACACACACACACACACACACACACCCGCGTACACAAAATACTCATGCCTTGAGGTCTTGTGCTTTTATTCCGGATAGTCTGTCCATGAATCACTGCTCAATAAATTGATTTCACCATTGTCAGACTATATACATATATCATATATATAACATATATCACTTTGCTACAGGGAGCAAATAGGTGGGGGGCAAGAAACTGAAATAAAAACTCTG
>CABFOQ010037438.1:0-12119 GCA_900660455.1 Gephyroberyx darwinii | reverse complement strand
CCGTTATTTATTTAACCTTTATTTAACCAGGAAGTCCCAACGAGATTAAAAATCTCTTTTGCAAGAGAGGCCAGGTTATGAATGTTGGGATGGTGGGAGGGGAGGGGCTGGTCTCACGTAACTACTGGTCTACCAGGACTTTAGAGAGAGAGGGAGAGAGAGGGAGGAATGAAAGAGGGAGAGGAGGAGTGTGTAGGGGACTTTCAGCCATTATCTGGATGGATCTGAAAACAGGAAGGCGGGTTCCAATAAACAAGAGGAGCGGAGAGTTCCACTTCCTGTTTCAGTGCTAGGGAGGAAACAGCAGATTTTTTAGGAATTCAAATCAGAATCAACCCTCTGGAAAAAAGAACATCTTCAGCGTGCTTTATAATATTCTTTTGCCAATAAAACGACAAACATGTGCCGGTCATGTGTTAGCTGTCATTTTTTGTGAATTGTTTGTGTAACTTTAACTTATAAATGTGGTTTTATTACAGCATTTATTTGTGGTATGTGCGCGTGCAGGCACTGCTGACACGGTCAGAAGTGTGATCAGTGTGTGTTTTTAGAGGAGCAGGCAGATGTTTATCCTAGCGCTGTATTGCAGTTATCTGTGAGTGTTTATCTGGCTCTGTATCTCGCTCTCCGGGCCTCGGGCTGAGCTGGACCTGGCTGTGTTTGTGTGTCAGCAGCGGCGAGGAAAAGGGCGGCCTGGCGGCACAAAAGCACTATTTTTGTTCGTCGGTGTGTTTCCGCGTCTTCAGAGAGCAAACGTTTCTGACTGGGAACACCGCAGGGAAAAGGAGGACGGAGGGAGGGATTGGAGTCAGCGTCGGGTGGGTATTTAACCGAGGAGAACAAAAGGAGGTACATTACTACAGATCCTCTCCACGTCGTGGTTCAATATTCTCGGGGGTAGAGGAACCTGTGAGGGGGGAGATAGTACACAAAATGGGAGTTAACTGAGCTTTATCTCAGTGATACCTCATTGAGAAGGCTCTTTTAGAGATGTCTGTTTTATCTCCCTGATGAATGCTGACCCCTGACCATGTCATTGTCTCTGGTCAGCGTCCTCTGTCCTAGTTTAGCTGTAAAAAAAAAAAAATCAGGCTCTTTATTAGCGCAGAGGGAGGAGTGAGCAAATTATTAGGCCTATCAATTAAGCACATAGTTAGGGCATGCTCCCTCCCTTCCTCCCTCCCTCCCTCCCTCCTTCTCTCTTTGTCCTCTCTACCCTTCCTCTATCCATGCCCCAGTTAGAGGAGGAGGGAAATGCTTGGTGAGTGTGGCTCTTCCTTTCCCTTCCCTTCCTCGGTCTTATCAATGAGAGAGAGAGAGAGAGAGAGAGGCTGTGATTCTGCAAGTCCACCATTCTGCTTCAATATCAATTATCGTAGGTTAAACAAGTTAGCAAGTAATCAAATTACATTTGAGGACCAGCCACAGCAGACATTAATTTGTGGAGTAGGGAGTAATAATCAAACAGGAGGCGCTGTCAGCATCCCAGTATTAGATGATGCTGCTAGTGCCATCGCATGTGTATGCCTGAATCACTCTGTCGACACAAGCGTGTGTGAATTGGGTTTAAACTGCCTCCAGTTTCCTTATTTGAAACAGATATTCCCTCAAACCTCTTCTGCAGCTGATACAGATGATGCAAACTGCATGCACGTGTACAAGTAGCACATGTAGCTCACACATGCACAGATACAGCCTGTGGACAATCATAGACAGATTGGCCGGCCGACAGAGACATGCTGTCCCCCCACCACACCACACCACAGCACAGCACACCCCATAACCAATCTACAATACCGCCCGACCACACACACACACACACACACACACACACACACACACTGCTCTCAGTATGTCCTCTGCTATGCTGATGTAACTACATTTACCCTAGGTTATTGGATTTGCCGAAGAGCCAAAAAGAGAAGTACTCTTGGGTGAGGAGAGACACCTACAGGAACCAACAGAAATTGTTCTCTTCAAGCGTTTACCAACCGAACGTGAACGCCTATTTGTTTAGGTGCCAAAGCATTGATGGGTGTCAATAATGACACAGAGGAAGTACTAAATAAAGAGCATGTTTACAGACTTGATGTACAGCTGCATCCCAGTGAACGTGCTCTCAATCTAAATGTCTTTATTGTGTATGTGCACCTCGCACCCACCGGGCTGCAGTTAACAGACATTACCACATGATGGCACTCTGACTCTTTCAAAGGACAAACATGCTCCCTTCCAAAGAAACACAGCATTACAAGACAGTCCTTTATTATTACAGATCAGATAGGGCATACTTTTGAGACTATTTTCTGTTTCAGTAGTCATAGTAGCAAACGGGCAAATCCCAGTTTGAGGGGAATCATTCTTGATTGAGTGAAACTGGTGAAATGGATCTCAAATGATGAAATTGAACAGATTTGCCATGAGCATTTTCATTAACTACTACAATTCTGAATTTTAGTTCACTACCTGACTGGTTTCTTCCAGAGGAAATTGGTCCCAGACTTGGTAAAGGTGTTGTGACTGTCTCTCTTGCAGCCAAGTACAGGTCCAGTATTAACCATAGTGGTTACCCCAGGGCTTAAGCTTCAATCTCAGCTTTCCGTATTCTAGGTGTAGTTACATGTGCAGTAATTCCACAGATACAGCCATATTTGTTACCTGGAACCCTGTCCACTGAGATTCAGCCTTTAGCTGTGTGTCAATCAATGGATCATGGCTAGACCACTAAAGCTGTGACCGCAGATACATTTTCGAGAAAATGCACCTTGGGCCAAAAAGTAATTTGGTGTGAAAGTAAAGAATTAGACCTAGGAGATGTGGCTAGCATTAAAGTTAGATGTGATTAAAGCTTTAGAGGCATCGATTGGATCTGTGATACACGGGACCAAGCCGCAGGTTGTTCTGCAGAATAGCGGAATCACTCCATTCAATTTCATGATTTTCCACTGTAACACTATGAAATGATTTCATTTGCTTTATACATTTACGGAGAGGCTCAGTCAAAAAAGCATGATCCCACACTTTTGTCAGCCGGCTCCATACGGTTGGAGGATGCCTAATTGAAATAAGTTAGGTAATGGCTTGGTTTAAATTAAAAGCTACAAGTCAAGTGGAACTTTCTCATTCATTATTCAGTGGAGCAAAGCGTCCTTGCTTAAAGCCTTTGAGAGGCGAGATAAGAGGCTTTTTAATCTGTATATGGGAGACATACGTCTGTTCCAGCTCTCAGATTCAGATCAGTCAAGAATCGGTCAGATCAGTGCAGACAGTGGTCATGCTCGTGTATATGTGTGTGTGTTCATGCCTATTGCCTAGGCGCACTTCTTACCCTGGTAAAAGTGTGTGTGGAGTATATGAGGGAGAGGAGGCAATCCCGGTTATTAGGAGGAACCTGTTGTAGAGGTTAGAGCCAGCCGTTGAGGCTGAAGTTACTGTCACTTTCATGTTAGCAGCTGTCCGAGCACAAAATGGCCAATTATTATCATATCTCTCCTGGTTTTTGCAGGTGATGTGAGCGAGAGAGAGAGAGAAATAGGAAGAGAGAGAGAGAGAGAGAGAGAGAGGGGGCGCAGAGGCTGACGAAACCAGCAGCAGCAGATGAGGTAGAGACAGCAGAGATAAGCCAGGAAATAAAAACCCTATTTCCCCCAGCATGGAAATCAGACAACATCCATCCATGACGGAAGGTGAATCCATCATCTGCAAAGGAAATAGATTCAATTAGATGGGTCCTTCTAGTGTGTGAATATACACAGGGATTGTTTTTATGGTAATAATGATTGTAATTGCAATGTCTCTGAGTTCTTTCACATTTATTATGCAGTGTAAATAAGCAGAGAAACGCACGGTGACAATGTGTTTGTGTGTGTGTGTGTGTGCGCATGTACAGAGAGCGTGAGAATATGCGTGTGTGTGTGTGTGAGAGAGAGAGCGTGCGATGGCGTGGTATCTCTGCATGTTTTGAGTCTGCGAGCATGCGTGTGTTGGTGTTACCGAGACCGAGTTCTCCCTTGGGAGTCTTTCACTGATCTGCCTCTCAGTGTGTCAGTCTGATCTTTGCCAGGAGGTAAATTAAATGTGTTAGAGCTTCAAGGATTGCACGTATATTTCTTATTATGGGAAATATAGCATATTCACTTAGTAACAGCTTGGTGTTCTTTGTTTTTTTTCATGATTTTGCTTTATTATAAAAGCTGGTCTAGTCATTGAAGATGAATGCTTAAAAAAGTAAATCAAATTTTTTTTAAATGGGTGTCCTTCTCCATCATCCTTTCACCTCTTTCAGTTTCAGTATTCAGCTGAAGAACTCCTCGGTGCTGTGAAAGAGGACAACCAGGGCATTCTGAGAACAGCCATCACCCCATAATTTCCAAGAGATTACAAACATAAATGGCTTCAACTCCGGTTGAGATCCAAATGAAAGAGATGACATTTCTCAGTTAGGTCAGATCAAAGATTGAAAAAGATTGCCATCTTTTCGTTCAGGAGTGATAATACAACACAAAGTACAGACGTGGGTGGCTTTGATTGCAACTGGCCTGTTGGGTCTGTTTTCTGACTTTCATCTGACTGGCTTGAGTTTACCAAGTGATCGGCATCAATATCAGACTTTCTCGCCTGATAGAGAAAAAAAGATTTTTTTCGGTGAAACAGTATGATGGGGGAGTTAAAGTGAACAGTAGGAGTTTTTTGATGTGAGGAGAGAACAAACATCTGTAAAGGTGAATGATGATGCTGAGACTGAGATGTAGAAAAGGGATGGCGATACAGTGCTGAGTGAAAATCTATCTATCTATCTATCTATCTATCTATCTATCTATATATAAATTGAAATAGTTGAACGCTGATTACTCAAAAGGTTGAAAAAAGGCTGCCTATTTATGGATCATCCTCAGGTCCTGGCTCCTGTTAATGATGATTTTACATGCCAGGCATTTGCAGGGCACAACATTTGCAAGATGAATTAAATCAAGCACTCTTCATGCTGATTTTATTCTCAATTTGATCTATTCAAACAACAGTTTTGCCCAGTCTGTGATGATGACAATGAGGGTTGCATGTCTCACTGCCTCCATCTGTCCTGCTAGAGCATCTCTAGGAACACAAGAGCACCAGAGCACCAGAACTGTTAATCTGCCTTATTTACTTCTCCCAATATGGCCGCTTTGTCACACACATCGTTTGTCCTCCAGGATAAATATTTCCCCAGTGTCGGTGCACACTAAATGTTGATTTATCCTCAGCCTGTTAAACTGGCCAATCTGCATATGGTGTGTTTGTGTTTTATCGGGCTGCATCCACTGTGACAATATCTACTGTAATTATCATCAAAGTTTGACAGCAGAGCTGGAATCCATTCATTGGTCTGCGGAGACCCGAGTGTGTATGTGAGCCGAGTTGTCATTCTGTGCTTTGTACTGAAGACGCCTCATCTGACAAAGGGCTGATGCAGGAGAACAGCTTAATGTTGTCTGGTTTCATTGTAATGAACTAGATCTCAACTCATTTTTACTCTTCTCAGAGATAGAGAGAGAGAAGGGGGAGGGTTAGAGGGATAGAAAATAAGAAAGATGAAAACCTGATTGGCTGGATAGCTATTTATGCTGCTGAAACAAAGAGAATTTGGAACAGACCATTTAACTTAATGCTCGCTCTTCTTTGCTAACGGTCTGAAGATAATTAGTATTACTAATCAAAACACTTGTGTCTCCTCTCCCCTGGTGCGTCATGTTCCCCCAGGGCCGTTGTAAACTGTCTATTGCTATGAAGGGCAGTCAGTTGTTCCCTTTATGTTTTCATTGGCTATACATGAGCACAATCTAATGTATTTCCCATTTGCAGTGTCTATTATTATTGTCTTAATGCCTCCATTCATTGTTGTTTTGTCACCATCAACATCACATACAATCATATCACCTCTTGAAATATTTTCCTGTTGTTGATCTTTGAATTCAAATATCTCAACTAGATACCTCCAAAGAGCCCTTAAAGGAAGTAGAACCAAACAGCTAGCATTAACAGCAATGCCACACATTATAGTAATCTGCATTGTTAAACTGGCCCAATATGTTTTATTATATATTTATAGAGCACAATTCATTCAATGATGAAAAAAAATTGAAAACAGTTGTAAGCTTAAGTGTAAAAAGTCTAACTATAAAATAGTATATAAGAGAGACCAGCATAAAGTATGGTTAAAATAATTTAATCAAATGCAACAGTAAAGTGGTGTGCTTTTCATTTTCTCTTAAAGCCATCTTCTCTTTCAGTGTTTGTGAGGAGGAGGCTGTTCATAGGGGACATAGAAGCTAAATTCTATCCAGTTCTTGCAGTAAGGATGGTTAAATGGCCAGTGGTAGATGATCTAAGATATCTATTTTGCTCATATGGAACAAGTATATCAGATAAATATGTGGGTGCCATGCTGTTGGGAGATTTAAAAACCAATAAAAGAAAGTTTAAATTGATTCTGGAGCTGACTGGGAGCCAGTGTAGTGATTTTAAAATTGTTGGTATATGATCTGTTTTGCTCAACCTTGTTTAAACCTGTGCTATTGCATTTTGAATAAGTTGCAGGGGACCAGTCTTTTTTTTTTTAAAGAAAACCAGAGCATTGCAGTAATAAAATCTGTTGATAATAAAAAAAAAACACCTAAGCAATATATAAAAAAACAGATATGGTGATATTGACATGAGCTACAAAATTGCATGAGAAATCACCCCTGGGTTTTTACCTGGGATATAAACTTAAGGGACAATCAAGACGATCAAGGATCAAAAACTAGAATTAAAATTTTATCTCTATTGTGTTGGAATGGTTTGGGACATCAAATCAATGTCTTCAATACAGTTAATCACAGTGTTCATTGGATCCAACTCACCAGGTGCCAAGGAAATATACAGGTGGGTGTCATCAGCATAGTTTTGAACGTCAATGTTGTGTCTTCTGATAAGATGACCTAGGGGGAGCATGTAAAATTAAAAAGGAAAGGGATAAGAATGGAACCCCGTGGGACACTGCAGCTAAAGTTAACTTTTCTAGAAGGGTAATCACCTAGGGAAATATAAAAAACACACCCAGTCAGATAAACCCAGAACCACCGTGGAGCTGGAACACAGAAGCGCACTCAGTGCTCAAGTCTGTGAGGATGTCTTAATCAACCGCATCAAGTGTCGCACTCAGATCAAGTAGCACCAGAATGGAGAGCATACTGGAGTAAGCACTGACTCTTAGGTCAATGACCACCTTAACAAGTGCTTTCTCAATGCTGTGGTTGGCATGAAACCTTGAATAACAATTTTCAAAAATACAATTCCTTTTACAGGAAATTCTTCCCTTGAATGTAAACAAGTTTCTCTAGTATTTTCCCAAGGAAGGGGAGATTAATGGTCTGTATTTGTATTTGAAGTCTGTTGACTATGATTTCATCTGAGAGGCAGCTTAAAACATTTTTTTGAAAAAACAAGTTGGGAATAGAGTCGAGACGACAAGTTGAAGAAAAGAGAGTATTCTGGAATCAACCCGCCTGGTGAAGACGGGAACTGAACTTTGCCTAGTTTTTTTTTAGAGAGATTCTCAGTCTAACCATTTAGCTAACAATTAGTGGATCCCAATGGGCCAGGATTGAGAGTCGCACTCAAAACCCCAATATATATAATTGCAAGTATGGTACCCCAGTACAGGCTTTGTTTATGTTTTGATCCACTTGACTGAAGACATACAGTATAATCATTCTCAGTTTGATTTAATAAGCTTTTGAAAAAAGCAGTGACAGAGTGTGACAGCTAAAAATGTGTGTTGTATCAATTTTGAGTCTGATAAAGGTTTGTTTACATTGTTTGTAAATTTAAAAAAAAACAATATATGTCAACATACCTTAAATTTATAGGACTAAATACATTTTGCACTGGGGCTTTAAAACTTGGAATGAAAAAAAAGTCATAGAAATTACCTGACATGAGAAATGACTTGAAATGAGAAAATCAAAAGTCATATACATCGTTTGTAATGTTACTTGGCTGCAAACTTTCAGCATTTAGGACCGGACAGTTATGAACAAAAAGAGACGGCTCTCTCTCTCTCTCTCACACACACTCACACACACACACACACACACACACACACACACACACACACACACACACACACACACACACACACACACACACACACACACACACACGTCAACACTAATTTCATAGTCCACTATGTTTTATATGCTAACAAAACATAATGACGTGCTGACTATGTGCTGATTTACCACTGATGATCATTGCTCTGCTATTCTAGTGTTACTCGTATCTCTTGGACTTGTTAAGTCACAGTCACTGCATTCAATTTAAGACATTTTCCAATATTAACTCATTAAAGTTTCTTAATGTAATAGGTGCTTATTTGGCCCAAGAGAGTGGTGTATAGCCTAGATTGAATGTTTGAGAGTTGGCATATAATATCTGCAATTTATTAACACTGTTTAGGCCATGCAAATTTAATTAACTGTTTAACAGATGCCCGCTACCAATAAAAAAAGATTCTAGCATGGCGTAAAAGCGATGCATGAACAATTTTTGGTTTGGTTTTTTTTTTGTGGAAAAAGTGACGCCTGGCACCAGTTAAACATGTAATTAAATTTGCCCTTACACTAAATTACATGGAGTCATTTAGTAGCAGCAGCTGAAACTCAGCTTTTAAATCAACAACAAGCAGCTCTTTGTCATCATCGTCAATATCAAAAAGATGATAATTTCACCTAAAATTGGAGATATGTCTTGGCTAAGTTTAGCTATGGATGGAACCAAATGATTACTTCTAATATTACTTTGAAATGCAATGGATTAGTCCTATTCATCTCACTTTTTTTTTTGTTCATCACCAATCACCCAAAAAGCTGTTGAGCTCTTGTATCAAAATAGAACAAAAGGTTGAGAGTTGCAGAGACTAAGATCCTTGGAGAGAAACAACCTTGAGAGGTTCCAGACACTGCTGGTGTCTGACAGGTCCCCCTATTCATGAAGCTTCTCTGACAGATTGAACTAGCCTTGCTGCTCCCAGTGCTTTAGAAAAGAGAGGAGAAAGTTATATCTAAATAAAATATGAACGGCAAGAGCGCACCTAAAGATTTTAGCGGGCTGTTTATCGTAACACGTCGATAGCTGACGACCGAGGAAGCAGCGTGTGTGTATTTGAAACAAATCTTTTGCTGATTTGACTTATTATATCAATGCAAGACAGTCTTACTTACCTACTTACCCACTTAAGATAAGATATTTTAAAATGAAATATCTGTTTCAGCTTTATAGATCTGTGATGCACCGTGTTCTGTGTAGAAACTCTTCCAGAAGGAGAGGGCTTATATGCTTCACCAGGGATGTCAACATGTGCTGTGGGCAAGCAATCAGGCCCTAAGCCAACTGTTGCTGTGAAGTGCATGTTAGAAATAGCACACAGTATTAGAAAATGGCAATCAGGGTGGAAACAATTTTGATAATGGCTATCATTATTCTTTATATTGTCTCATACACTGTACAATGCCTACCATGGAGGATAGTGTGCCCCTGCAGCTAGTTTGATTATGTGCTGCGTACGCTCTGTGTGTGTTTGTGAATGTCAGCTGCACGTGTGTAGGTGTTTGTATGTGTGCCTACGTGGATGTGCCCATACGTGCGTGTGTGTGTCCCTCAGAGACAGAGGATTAACGGTAGATAGAGTTCTCGGAGCAGAACCGATCTCTCAGAGAGACAGGAGTCTCTGGGCTCTTAGTTCTGAGCCCTGTCTCTCCTCCTCGGCATTCCCCTCCCACCCCTTTGAGCACCATGCATAAATGCAGTGGGGCCTTGGGAAGATACCCAGAAACACAGTCTCCGGGCTGCGGTCTCCATTTGAAATCAGTCCAAATCCTCTTCTACTGCAAGCAGAGAGAGGGTGAAAGAGGCACGTTTCCTATGTGTTCTTCTACAGACAGACAGACAGACAGACAGATAGACAGATAGATAGATAGATAGATAGATAGATAGATAGATAGACAGAGCGTGTTCAAGCTGTCATGTTCAAGTCCAATAACACTGAATGCCCGCCATGTTTGTGTTTTCCATCAGAACAAGTCCGTGGGAGAGTGAAGGCTCGCTTTTTTTGCGCGCAGAGCAAAGTTGCAGAGACAAGCAGACATTACCTTGCAAAGTCAAGACCCAACATTTGCGATGTGTATTGACATATTGATTTTTCTTGGCAGCTATTGGCAGAAGGAGTAACAAGGGTGGGGCCATATGTGTGGGTCCACAGGAGCTTGGTGAGATCCAGGCTGCATTATGCACACCAGGAGAATGAGGCTTAGCATATATTGAGTGTTTATGCAGCAGAATAGAAAGTGTGGAGCACCTTTGCTTAAACTCACTGACTGTTAAGTTGGGCTTAACTAAAAATCCCTCTTAAGCAAACACAAAGTGAGCCAGAGGTTTTACGCCGAAAACCTGTTTTTTCTGGTGAGCATTTTTGCAGAATACATTCTGGTTTTTTTGTATTGATGGGTTTCTACTCATTCCATTAGAATATACTGCTGCACGTGTGTAGAGAAGTAGAAACAGAGAGGCAGAAAAAGAAAGAGACAGGAAGAGAGAGAGAGAGAGCGAGCGTGGCTCTTGGCCGACAGATGAAGGATAATGCGTTGAAAGAGGTGATCTGGAGGAGAGTGAAGGATATCCATTGTTTGTCTTCTTAAGGGCAGGGCACACATGGGGGACAGAGCCGGAGTGTATGTGGATTAGAGCGAGGCTCTGACCTGAATATATAAGCAATGCAAGGTCTCCTTTCCTCCTCTCCCCTCCTCTCCCCTCCTCTCCCTTCCCTCCCTCTGTAGTCTACCATAACGTAGCTATCTGCTCCACGCTGTGCAATCGGGAAGACTGTGAAATATTACCATACAGTATCCTCACTGGACGCCTCTTTGATGTGAAGAGATGGGAATAACACGTCAAGGAATGTAGCTTGTGCAATTCACACACGTTCATTGATTGATATGAAAACAGGTGGAAAAAAAGAAATCATTTGGGGATGCATTTTTCACGGGTTAGTTCTGAAATATACTGTATGAGGTTGGGATCACGGCCGATCTCTGGCTGCAAACTAGTGACTCACAGTGGGAGCGGATGGTTGCCTCATGCATGCAGGACTATTACAGTATGCCAGTGTGCTTTATTCACACCCTTCTCTCCACCTCCGTCCCTGTTGCAGATAGCGCCATGTACTTAAGTAGGGATATGGCAGATGAAGCATTCACGCTTGCCTCTGACTTCACTGCATTTCATATCCCTTACTGAACACACACACACACACACACAAACCGACACACATGAATGCAACACACTGCATCCATGTCTCCGCTGATGCTGGAGGGCTGATGGCAAGACAGAGCTTACCCCCAACTGAGCAGGCATGACTTAGCCGGAGTTTTACAACCAGCCTTATTGATTTACTCATTATCTCCCATCACAGGCAATCCTCCTGTAGGGGCTCAAAGGCCATCCTTCTATTCTTTTCTATTCCTTTTCTACTTTTTCTTCTGTATTCTCTCTGTTCGAAGAGCAAAAAAAGCCCAGGTCGGTATTCCTGTTGTTCTGTGTTATACGGGCGCTGACACATTGGCAGAATGGAACCTGAGAGCCAATGAGATATTTCTTTGTTTGTGCTGATGGTATTAACAGTCAGCACAAATCACATCAGGAAGCAACTGTGTCATCGGGCAATAATTGGAATTATGCAAATGGTCACAAGGCAGCACTTTGTAATAACCACACTTATTCATACGTTTTCTTTTTTTATTATTAGTTCACTCTGAGGCGTTTTTTTTTTTTTATCATTTATGTAGTATTCATTATTTTCTGTCGCCCATCTTATGTCGCTTTCATATCGTGTCAGAGGGACATGAAAAAAAACAAGTGCGTCCTATTGAACAAGCAACGGGAAAACAAAGTTAACACTCAAAGAAGCTTTTCATGCATAAGTGTTGATTTCTCTGGGGAGGATCAGCAGGCACTTTTTCTCTCCCTCCCTATTCGATCCGCTGCCGGGGCCTGCTGTAAACTTAGGGTCTGAGGAGACAGAAGAGAAATCCATACGTGTCTCT
>CABFOQ010037424.1:10249-20968 GCA_900660455.1 Gephyroberyx darwinii | reverse complement strand
TAGAAACCCATATGACAGTGGGTGTGTGAGAGAGAGACAGAGCAGACAGAGAGAGTCAATAAATTGAACCATCAGTTATAGTCAACACTAGCTCATATGAACTAATGAATATGAGATTCATGCAGCATCAGTGTAGAAATCCACAGATTTGTACATCAACTACATCCTAATCCTGCTGCGATGCTGCAAAAGAACATTTCCCCCCAGTTATGTTGTTGTTTGTAACTACCCTACCTCTTGTGGTGGGATGTCAAATGAGACAGTTCTCAGGTCCACTTTCACAAAGGAATCAGTGCAAGGCAGAATAAAGAAAATTCCTGAAGATAAAAGAGGAAATTACCATTGAATTATCATTGAAATATTACTATTCTACTAGTCTAAATGCTCTATGAATATCTGTCCATTTGTTGTCAAATTATGTCCAAACTCCAGGTATTTTGTGGTCAGTCGGTCAATAAAATGAATCCATTTTTCTCTGTCTGTGTTAGTGTTGATACCTGGTCCTTTAGCCTTCCGGTCTGTGATGCGGCCCAGCCTGAAGATGACAGCTCGCTCATACTCCTGAATAATCTGTAATAGAGAAGACATCCAGAACACAAGTTCAACCATCCAAACTTGCCGTTATACAATGATCAAGTGAAATAGCAAAGGTAATAGAGGTTTCTGCCCTACAACCCACTCTGCTCATTTACTGAGTCAACTCACCTTGAGACAAAACCAGATGGTGAGGGGGAAGAGCAAGACTGTAAAGATGCCAGAGACTATGACTATGAACCAACCAATGCATCCCAAAGAGCCTGTACGTTCAGCTGGAGACAAACAGACAGAGAGAAAGAGGGAGGGAGAGAGGGAGAAAGAAGGTTATCTTTGTACGTGAAATAAACCCTTAAAGCTGAAAATGAGAAAGGAAATACTTTTTAGTCAACTAGCAACCTTACATGGTTACAAAGGGTGAGATGTGAACAGGAGGACATTACCAAAGTACAAAATGTGATTCAATCAGACACAACACATTGTGATTAGAAGGTTGCAGGTTCGAATACGATGACTGGCTGGGGAAATGCATATGGGGAAAGTGACACTATATTCAATGTCCCTCAATAACTAGAGCAAGGCTCTTAACTCCTAACTGCTCCTGTGCTATTTGTTTGGCCTACTTGGAAACTCCCATTGTAAATATGTGAAATGGTATCAATTTGAAAGTGAAGCAGGATGTTGCTGAAAAAGAGTGTGTGTGCTCAGTCTACTCTCCCTGGATAGATATAGGTTAAAAAAAAAATCTCTATTGCAACTATAATAATTTATGTTACAGTTATCCTCATAATTGCAATTACCATCAGTCATGACTAGTATCAGTGACATGTACCCTTGGCCTGTTTAGTGCGTACAGTAAGATGGTTACTCATGAAACAGCATCTTTAGAGGGCCTCTTTGGTGATCAAGTGAATCATTAGGAGAGGGAAGGGTCTGCTCACCATATTGTGTCATATGGCTGTGTTTCAGTCTTTATCTCAAAGTTATTATGCTTCAGTTTTGTGTTTCGCAAGAAAGCCATGAGGCACCTCAAGGTCACATCAGTAGTATCAGAGCAAGTCGTGCTTTAAGAGATTTGGTTCAACTTGCATACGAGAAATTCACATACATGCACCTGTGAATTTATGGGTGATCCCTGAGCACCCTGCTTACACTCTTGTACTGTTAGTGTACCATTTTCTTTAAAAAGCTTTGACTTCATGGTCAATGTACTACTTTATTTTTCATTGCCTTTCTCCAAATATAACAATCAACAGTGTCTTCGCTTCCTCTCACAGATTTTCAAACCACAGGAAATGCAGCTTCCTGATGTTGCTGACATCAAGGTACTTACAGTATTTCACAATAGTATAATAACAAAGATTTCACTACTGCTTTACATTAAAGTGCAATATCCGAGCATTATTGCATATTACTGGGCAAACCGATATGAGTAAATTCACTTTCACTGTCTCATATGTTCCATGAGTTATTGGAAAAAGTCATGAACATTTTATTTAGAAGTTTGTGAGAATTGTGTCAGTGTAAACATAACTTGCACAATGGCTCATGTCATGGGTCACCACACTTTATATCAATGTTTTATAGCAAACTAAACACTGCCAAGTTTTAACTATAAAAATAAGTTGGTAAATCAGTAACACGTTTCAAAAAAGGATCAGCATGTGGAAAGGGCCACAACAAGAAATCTAAAATTTGAAACGGCACCACTCAAGTTATCCCAAGTTATCGCTGGGATAAAAGAACTTGTCTTGAAAAAGTTTTTCTTTTTTTTAGGAAGGAATCCAAAAGGAAATATTGATAGACTTTAGACTTTAACAATGGATGGATGTTTATGAAGTGCATACAGATACCTATGTCGCATGATGTTTTCCAACAGATTACACAGACTAGTGAAAATGATTATCCATGCTGCAAAGGATCTCAGGCTACATCCACACTATGTTTTAATTTGGCATCATTTTCGAAAGTCTCCATTTTCGCCGTCCACACTACAACGGTGGGCCGGCGCTTTCAAATGCATCCACTTGGGAGAGCGTTTTTGGAAATCTCCATTTTGGAGGTGGAAAACGCTGGCGTAGTGTGGACAGGAGGCCAAAAGGGAGAGATAAATGTGTTTTCGGCTTAGTGTGGACGTAGCATCAGAAGCACTTACCAGAAACTAAGTAAATATTTACACAAGCCAAACCAAACCAGTAATATAAGACGAGCTTCAGATTCCCACTACACAGACAGTAATCAACCAAGCCGTGGATACAGACAATTGTATTATAATGAAAACAGAAGAAACAGACACACACACACACACACACACACACACACACACACACAAAATCACATGCTTTTAGTGTTCCTTCTCTTAGTAACAGGTGACTTCTGTCTCTATGATGATGAAGCTAAGCTATGCTCTAGCTCATGTTTTCCACCTGCACAGATAAAGTCCTGTACGACAAACTTGACTCAGCTAGCTGGTAACATAATAAGACTCTGTAACTACGACATGGAACAGTGCCTAGGCAACAGTAAACAACATCTTTGCTGATCTGTGAATTTCATCCCATATGAAGCATTTTACTCTTCCAAGGCAACAAAACCAGTCATATATCTTTGTACAGCTCAGCAGAGAAAAAGAAAGTGAGTGAGAAAGGTTGTATCTCTTACATATTAAGTCATCTGAGCTCATTCCCCTTCTCTTCTGGCTTTCCATTTGATCTGCCATTTCCATGTGGTGCTGGTTGAAAGCTACTTCCTAAAACTAACAGGTGAAGTGTGAGAGAGAGGTTAATGTTTGTAGGAGTGGACAAAGTGACAAGGGAGTCACTGAGCTTTTTAAAGCGGTGTTGTTACAATATATTATAGCTCAGAAAGGGTGTGGCATTAACTCTGAGTTGATCATCAACAAATAATTGTGATGTTCAAAGGAGGTCAGTTTAGTCATGTGAGTGTTTGTGAAATATTATATGGCAGTAAGCTGCATACAAATGCACTATGGAAAAAATGTCTGTGTTGTTAATGTTAATGTATATATCAAGCCTGCATATTTTTTCATGGTGCATACCAGGCAAAACTGCTTTTGCTCATTCCTGACAACTTTTGAGAGAAGCAAGATGACTTCCTACCACAACAAACTAAAATGTCACAGACAGCAGCGTAGCATTCATGACATACCATAAAATACCTCATATGGTCACACAGTTCTGACTATGAAGATACTCAAATGGCCAGGACATATCAGTTACCGCCTTTACCACCCTGCCTGGGTCATACAGGGCTTCCTCTCATGCCAAAGCCTTACCTCTTGCTTTTTTAATGTTTATAATGTGTCATAACGTTGTAGTAATAAGATAAGATTCATTTATTAACATCTTGGGTGCACGCATGCACTAACACACACAACACAACACATGCGAGGGAACACACACGCATGCAGGTAGGGTGTCCGAAATGAATTCAGTCTCTGCATTTAACCCATCCTAGCCGACCGTCCTCCAGGGGCAGCCAGGAGCAGTGGGCAGCCCTCTTCCGTAGGCGCCCGGGGACCAACTCTATCTTGACTCCTCGTCGTGGTCGGGACAGGATGTTGCATGTTTTTAGATGGGGGTTCTTTTTTATAGGAGGAGACCCATGTGAACACGGGGAGAACATGCAAACTCCACACAGAAAGGCCCGGGAGATAACCCACCTGGGCACCCCAGAGTCAACAGCGCCCCAGGCGGGAATCGAACCCAGGACCTTCTTGCTGTGAGGCAACAGTGCAAGCACTGCGCCACCGTGCTATAGTAGTCAATGCACAGTTTTTGTTTGTCTCTCAAGAAGAACATACTATTATAATGAATAAATATGAGCAATACAAAACCATAACAGTGATAGATGCTATTTTTGATAGAAGCCCTCTTTTGTAGCCAGAGTGGACAAATGGCCTGGAAACACTACAAACATTTATTATATCTCTAATAAATCATCAGGGAGAGCAAAGGACTTCGGTCTCTCAACACCCTTGCCTTGTGAAGACCCTTCTTGCTATGTCAATCAAATATTTTTATTTTATATGCTTGGATCCGATAGTCTGAACATAACCTGCGCCAGAGTAGGTTAGGTGTGCAAGTTACCATGGCGATGTGACCTTAGTGTGAAGTTGGTGAATGTTGTCAATGTCTATCAACGACTTTACATTCACAATGAAGTGAGAGCAATAATCAATGTATTGTACATACCAAATGAATAGGTTTGGGCTAGCATTTAATGGAAAAAAAACTTGATTGGGCTGAAGAGCTGTACCCGGACGACCCAGACTTGACTTGAGTGATAACACACACAGTTAATTATCTCACTTGCACATGACTATTGCATGATCCCTTACCTAAATGTTGTGCAATATTTTATGCTCATGACACGTGGAAAAGAAGTAGATTGTATAACCATTATAATACACTCAATAAAATCAAACGTTTTAGAACACCCCCATTTTTCCAATTTTGATTCATTTCTTATTTTTCCATCTTAGCAGTGGCTTTCTTACTGCCAGTTGACATGTCAAACCTGCAGCTCAAAGTCTTCTCTTTGCGGTTAAAACTGAGACTTGTTTACTTCAACCAGTATTAAGCTGTGGTGGAAGCTGTTGTCCTGTGAGCCACCTATCACACAAGCTGTTGACTCTCAGAAACTTGTTTTCTGATTCTGTTGTGGCTTTGAGTCTGCCAGACCTCTTCCTGTCAGAGTTTCCTCCAGTTTCCAAGTGCCTTTTGACTCACTGACACCTTGGCTCTGAAATGTACACTATTTTTCAGGTTTTGCTGACTTAAATTTTGTTTTAACCTCTAGCAGTTTACCTCTTACCTTTGTACCATTTCAGGTTATTCACTGGAGTTGAATTTCTTAAATTTCAATAAAAACTGAAAAAATGGGGGTGTTCTAAAACTTTTGACCGGTAGTGTACATAGGGTGAACAAAATAAAATAAACACCTAATAATATAAGGAGTAGAGCAACAGCTTGAGAACAGCTACAATTGACAGTTTTTGAGGCCATTGTTTGTAGTGTTTAACAACTATCCTGTTAGGTGTGCCTTAGGTGAGTTTTGACTTGTGACCACTGTTCTTATTTGCTGCTGCAGTTTGTCCATGTTTGACATATGTTGTCATAAATTTCAAGAACGCTCCCTTTGTCACATGAAATAATTTTGCACTTGCAATTTGGGCATCGACTATTTTTCAGAACTCAGTTACCTCATTGCTTTGAAAACTGCTAAAAATTGATTGTCAGACCCCTTTTAATGTTGATACATGTTAGCTTGGCATTCAACTTTATAGGACTTACATGTTTAGCTGCCTTTGTAATTGTTAGTTTGTTACGTCAAGTCCTTTTTTATGTGGCGTTTCCATTATGTTATATATGTTCAAATATTTTTTATTGGTTTTCACATATATTGTACAATCACAATAGTACTCAATACTCCAAAATAAGATGAACATAGAAACATAAAAACAGATTATTGCTAGGCATTTAAAACCGTGAGTGAAAATACCACTTCAATATAGTAAGTTGGCACTTAATAAATAAATAAAATTGAAATTAAATAAAATAAGAACAGAACAAAAATACAAGCTGAATAAAAAAATAAAAAGGGTAAGGGGGGGCGGTACATTGCATTATGTACCGTTCTGTCTCAAGGACAGAAACGGTTGCCAGACCTTATAATACTTCTGGGTGAAGCCTCAGGCAGTGTATTTAAGCTGTTCAAGTTTAAGATGGGACATTACCTCCTCCACCCAGCGCTTGTGAGATGGTGGCATAACTTTCTTCCAACTAAGGAGTATCAGACGTCTAGCAAGTTAGGTAGAGGATGCTATAGCTTCAGCCTGGTGAGTTGTTATTGGTGTCTCCTGCGGGTCTACACCAAACAATGCAGTCAGTGGCTTAGGATCAATAACCGTATTACACATATATGAAAAGGTATTAAATACACCTGTCTAAAATGGGTTTGGGGCATAACCAAAACATGTGACTGAGGCTAGCTGGTTCTCAACTGCACCTGATGCAGGTTGGGTCTAAACCAGGGTAGAGTTTGGCCAGCTTACTCACAGATAGATGTAACCTATGCAGAACCTTAAACTGCAACAACCCATGTCTAATGCATATTGATAATGAGTGTATCAATGTAATTGCGGCCTGGCAATTTATATCCGATATAGTGATTCCCAACTCTTCCTCCCACTACCTTGTTAAGTGAATGAGGGATGGGGAGGCGCCCCTCTGAATATTATCATATAATACAGACACCAGACCCCTGCCAACTGGATCCATGTTCAAACATTCATCCATCCAGGTATTCTGTGGGGTTGTTAGAGAGAATTGTGTTTTGACATAACTACGTACCTGTATATATCTAAAGAAACCTGACTGGGGAATATTAAAGTCCTTCTTTAACTGCTCAAAAGAAATAAAGTGCCCATCCTTATAAAGGTCCTTCACACTTCACACTCACTTTGTAATAAGAGCTTGTTATGTTTAAGAGCTTGTTTATGTTTAAAATAGATTCTAAATTCTGGGACCATATCTTTAGAGAACCATGAATAATTGGGTTATTCATCCAATAGCGTTTACTTAAGGGTAGTGGGGCACAAATTAAAGAGCGAAGTGACACTGTATTACTTGAATGCTGCTCCATAAGAGACCAAACTGGAGATTTATCATCGGATAAATCAAAGACCCAAAACATCAACTTGTGGATGCTGGCCGCCCAATAATACAAATAATTGGGTAAAGACAGACCACCCTCCCCCTTTTGTCTTTCCAAATATTCTTTCCTTATTCAAGGTCAATTTTTATTCCAAATAAAAGTAGATGTGCACTTATTTAATTCCGTAAAAAGAATTTAAGAATACAGACTGGGATTACTTGAAACAGAAATAAGAATCTGGCCATGATAGTCATTTTTACAGAATTGATCCTACCAGTGCGTGACAAGGGGAGGGTTGACCATCTCGCCATGTCCTGTTTGGCCTTATTAAATGCTGTTTTAAAGTTGTTGTCCAACAGATCCTTGTACTTGTGACACAAACACCCAAGTAAGTAAAGCTGTCCTTACTAACAGAAAAAGGGAAGTTCTGGAACGACATTTGATGTGTTTTATCATTTATGGGGAATAGGACGCTTTTAGTTAAATTTAACTTACAGTATATCCCGACACCCGCCTGAACTCTGTGATAAGGTCTAGAGCAATCGGTATAGTAGTATATGGTCTCTCTTAACATTATTGCCAGGTGTTTGATGGCGACGTTGAATATCTGGGGGCTCAGGGGACACCCTTGTCTTGTCCCGCGGAAAAGAGGAAAAGAGTTATATTATCTTATTTGTTCGTACTGAAGCTTGAGGCGCCGTGCATAGAATCTTGATCCACGAACAGAAAGTAGGGCCAAAGCCAAACCTCTCGAGCGCAGTGAACAGGTAGTTGTATTCAATCCTGTCAAACTCATTTTGTGCATCCAAGGATATTATAAGCTCCGGCTGAACATTGTTGGGTTGATAGATAACATTGAATATGCGGCGAAGGTTGCTTGATAACTGTCTACCCACAATGAAACCCGTCTGATCTGGATGTATCAATATAGGTAATTTTCTCAAGCCTACCTGCACCTTGGTAAGAATTTTGTGTTTCCATTATGTTCTCCACCTAGCTCCACATAATAGCTTGCCTGATATATATGATGTCACGTGAGAACACTTCAGATACTATGCCTTCATTGAACCACTGTTAAAGAAATCATCCTGCAGTTTACTCACACAAAAATGAATTAAGGTGTAAGTACATAAAGGGGGAAAAAATGACAAACTAAAGTACAATAAAGCTTCTTATCATGCTGCAAAGCATTATTCAAAAATTCAACCGTATTACATCTGAAATCATTATAACAAATAAGAAATGAAGCGGTCACAAACAAAGCCCTGCATATGTATAGTCAAGTACTGTAATTACAGTACTCACAGCATCACAGTTGTCATAAGTACTTTGTAAACATACAAAACAATAAGTCACAGTAAATTTCTCAAACAGACACGACTGTGTGATCAGACAAAATAACACAAACAAGAATGTAACTGCCAAATAGAAGTTTGTCTACAACACTCCCTCCCTCTACACAGCACAAGGATTAAAAAGTGTATGGTATGCTCACTTTAAATTGTGACTGCACCATACAAGTCAATATGCCATAAGTCAGCTAAAAATGCATGTCATAATATAATATTATTTGCATCAACAATCAATCAACATGATAAATCTGTCCATTCCACTGGGATTGGACATGTAATACTAAATGGGAACATTGTCAATTCATCACACGATATCATGTATATTTTCCATTATCACTTATTTCACTAATATACATTTATTAATTTGATTAAAAACAGCCAAGTCCAGCTAATGTTAAAAAAGTCTATTTGTAAAACTTACCTAACAACTTTAACAACTGAAATTAACAATTGTTCACTATGGGCAATAGGGATAAGGTCTTCCCTGTTGTGTTCCTCATAGTAAACAGGGTTTCTACATCTTGTTGCTAATCAAATTGCATGACCTTTCCATGACATATAGCACAATTTCTATGAGCAATATTTATTAGAGTGGCCATACTACACATTTCTGACAAGATATACATTTACACAAATGTGTAAAAGTATGTTTCAAAGGCCAGGGTATGGCTTTGTGAGTTTGTGTGTGTATTTTCACTGCCAGCCGAGCTGAGGGTGCAGGCCTGGTTGTAGAGGGAAGGGGTTTCCTGGGCCTGGAGGGTAGTTGGTGAACCCGTTGGGCTGAGGAGGGAAACTCTCCAATGCAGATGCAGGGTGTGCCTGGAACAAGACAAAGAAAAGATTTTCAAATACTGTTTTTGTCTGTGTGAGTGTGGTGTGCACTTGTTATGGGTGTCCATACCACATGCCACCTGCCACTGTGTATGTGTGTATCTACCTGCAGCAGGGCAGACTGCATGGCTGGGTTGTGGAGGCCACTGAGGGTAGCAGGTGAGCCGGAGGGAGAGAAGCCTGGTACCGCAGGGAAGGAAAGCAAGCTGGGGAACCCACCACTTCCTGGAGGCTGGAGTCCGCTGCTCAACCTGGAACACATAGCACAAAGTACTGTCAGCCTAGACATGCAAACAAGTCTGACTATACTGTATATATATTCCATTTAATCCCCCTTTTAATTCCACAATCACATAACAGAATTCTATAAATTTAACTTGCTGGTACATTCAACAGCTCCCACACTACAGACACTGTTTCTACCTCTTGAGTGTAGGAAATGTCAACAAAAGGTGCGGCAGGTGCTTGCAACACTTTGTCTTTAACAAGATAAAATACAGAATATATGGCTGCCATAAATAAATGTTACTACACAACAAATTACACAAACCAAGGTCTAGGCCTTGCACTGGTGGAATTTGTACACTGTAGCTATCACATAAAGGCCAATGTGCAAAATCTGACACACAGCCAATGCTGACCCTTGCCCACTGTGTTCTAGCATTACCACAGCGATGGCATGACAATATAAAACTGCTAACACAATTGGAACGCAAGGACCCACATTCACAAGCACTTGCTGCTGAAGTTAAGTAATGTAGGCTAAATAAAATGTTTGCAAATTGTAGGTTTAGCCTAAGATTATACATATGAAATAATGCCTCATGTGGGGAGGAGAGTAAACTAAAATGTCCAAACCACCCCATAATTGCCCTTCCACTCTCTCAGATGTACCCAGGTTGGAAGTTGGAGCTGAAGGCGGATGCAAAGCCTGGTAAAACCGGCGATGATGATGGAACCCCAGCTGCTGCTGCTGCCGCTGCTGCTGCCGCTGCCTGCAGAGGAGCTACTGATGCTACCGAGGATGCACTGGCTCCTGGTAGTCCCATGAAGGAAGACAACACGGGGCTCCCAGCACCAGGGCCTCCCGAAACCCCCAACCCTGGGAAGGCAGCAGGGCTAGGGCCAGGTGGCAGGCCCGGGAAAATAGAGGGGGCAGAGGTGAGGCCTAGCCCGAAAGGAGAGGCTGCACTGGGGGCTGCATTGGGAGCCAGGCCTGCGTAGATGGAGGTCTGTGGGTGGTTAGAAATGTTGGTGGTGGAAGCCATACCAGGCATGGATGAAGGGATGGAAGAGGGAGGCAGAGAGGAAGAAAGGGAGGGGA
>CABFOQ010037417.1:0-10658 GCA_900660455.1 Gephyroberyx darwinii | reverse complement strand
CCCTGATAAATGCTGGAATTGTCCGCCTAGTACACAAAGACTCCTTGTTTGTCGGTGGCCAGTAATGGGGTGGAGTATCACCGCCCGGGTCAAGACAAGCGCCGTTCGGTTCCGCCTCTTCTCAGGTTTTGCATTAAGAACACTTGCGCCATTATCGCTGTAATTGAAGAGTTATTTTACAAAGTGCTGCACATCCATTTAGGGGGAGGACACATCGCCTTAAGTTCATCATTCAGTACCTCTAACGTGAAGTGGATCCAGCCTGGTAAAGTGCAAACATGTTGTTGACAAAGACCCCAAGTAACTGGTTTAAATGTAGTGGTAGGTAGGAGGTGAGAGTCGGTGTCAGTGTGTTGGTCAGCGATATCCACTCTGCAGTACAAGCAGGGTGAGAAAAAGCTGTTTGTTCCTGCAGTGATGTTTAAAATCAAAAGAAAATGCATGAACGTGGTATTGAATCTACAAGCAAAAGATAAAAAAAAGTAACAAAGACACAGTCACCTCTGCACCGGTTTAGGCACCATGTTTCAGTTCATCACACTTTCAAGAAAAACCTTATATCACAAGTGAAATATACACAGCTTCCTGAGAAAGGTTGATAGCATCCATAAAATAAACTGGTGCAGATCGTTATTTTTTAGATGATTTGAACGGTTTGATGATCTGTGCGGGTCATTGAATCCACACGTTTCACTGTTTGCAAACGCACTGCGATCCGACTCTTCTCCTGAACAAACCGGCCCGCGAGTGTACCTTTTAACCCGTCCTCTCTCTCCTCCGGGAGGTCGCCCTCACAGGAAGTTCACGTGTCTGGTGTGATGTGCCACTGGCTGCGCGGGCACCGCATCTCCAGCATCAAGACGGTGGCGTGGATGATCACGCTGAGCGACGCGCTGCACAACTTCATTGACGGCCTGGCCATCGGCGCCTCGTTCACGGTGTCCGTGCTGACGGGATTCAGCACCTCCATTGCCATCGTGTGCGAGGAGTTCCCCCACGAGCTGGGTGAGTGAGGAGCGCCGCTGAACTGAACTACCCCTCATATATAAAGCAGGTTATGTTATAGAGGTATGAAATATATCACCATGCTGGACTAGTAATACTGCTTTTTTTTGGCTTGTCTGGCTGGAAAGTGAGTTTTGAAAGCCATAATGCTCAAGTCATTGGTGTTGAGCAATAACTTTTATCTACCCCCCACAGATATATTATAGAAATGTTGTGCTTTGGGGAAGTAAAATCTTACTTATTGGCCCTTTAAACGAGATGTTTTATAAGCTTGGTGCTTTTGGACAAAAAGTGTAAGATTTTTCCTACGTTAACTCACATTTATTTATAGCATTTTTAACAAAACAGGTTCATCACAAAGCGCTTTTCAGAGCAAAAAATAACATACAGACAAGTACAAGACAGAACAAACACACTTTTTAACATATCCACTATTGCAGATTTTCCAACCTTCAGTTAATCTGCTGCGTTTTTCTTCTGTCTCTACGTGTTAAATAAAACTGAAGTCTCGTCTCTTTGTTCAGCAAAAGCAGTTCACTCACATGCAGCATGGAGAGAATAGGAAATACCTAGACAGGTTATAGAGAGAGAGAGTAAGGCAGGGAGGAGCGACGCCATCCTCAAGGTTATTCTTTAAACCCAGTGGGAACAGGTTCATCGATTCATAGGTCACGATTTTATAAAACATCACAACAGCACTTTTTCTTATACCATGTTCAATGTTCAAGTCATAACGGTTGACGCGTCGTTTCTTCCACCCCAGGCGACTTTGTGATCCTGCTGAACGCCGGTATGAGCGTGCCACAAGCCATATTCTTCAACCTGATGTCGGCCATGTCGTGTTATGCCGGCCTCACGTTCGGCATCCTGCTCGGCAGCGCCTTTGCCCCCAATGCCATCTTCGCCATCGCTGGAGGCATGTTCCTGTATATCGCGCTGGCGGACATGGTGAGTTGGACTGTACTATCTGTACGTTGAAATGAGAGATTATAATTTATAGCTCTTTTACAACACGGGGCTTGTGTAATAGCGAAGCTTTGTATCTGAAGTTATCTATGTATTGTATTTGAAGATTAATATATAAACTGTTGTGCTAAAATGCATCATCCCTCCAAGTTTCATCAAATATAGATGTATATCTGTATAGAAATATTCCTCAATACACAGGATGAGATGTTTCTGGCCCAATTCAGATGTATGAATGATACAGAAACCACCCAGTGAGCACCGTAGCAGACACAAGGCCACGCGGTCATAAATCTACAGCGCCGTCAGGTTTTGTCAAGGTTATATAAAGTTCAACGTTTAATTGTGGCGCCCCCATTGGGCTAATCAGCGTAATTTGTAAGGGTAGCTGGATGTGTGTAGCAACACGCGCGCACACACACACACACACACACACACACACACACACACACACACACACACACACACACACACCTCATTTTAACACAAGGGGAACACAAAAGCCCATTCTCACTTCCTTTTATTACAACAGCTTCTCAGGAGGAAACTCCTACTTCCTCTATAGTGGGTTATAGCTCAACATATAACAATTGTTCATTTTCTGATAAAAGCACCAAATTTGGCAAATGTGTTGATATATATACAAAACTGGATATTGGGCCATCGCAAACTCACACACCCTGTCGGCCGTGGCAGCCATTTTTCAAAATGGCCACCAGCGGTTGGTCAAATTTTCCTTTCCCATTGGACCCAGATGCAATAACGGACATAATGTAGATCCTAGTGACCCTGAGAACCAAATAAAATACTCGCTCACAATTTTATGGACTTTTACAAAGTAATTGGTGAATCAGAAAAACAGTTCTTGTAGTATTATTTTGTCAGATGGTGGATTACATTACAGTCATTTAGCAGACTTTAAAAAAAAAAAAAAAAAAAAAAAAGTTCTACTAGGACTGTTGGTTGAACAATAAGTCCCAATGTATGTTGTCTCTGATTGTCGCTCTTCTTTCCAGTTTCCAGAGATGAACAACATCATGAGGGAGCAAGAGCGAACCGGCACCAAGGTCGTCTTCTTCCTGATCCAGAACGCGGGGCTGCTGACGGGGTTCGCCATCATACTACTGATCACTGTTTTTGCTGGAGAAATCAACCTGGGCTAGCGGGGAGGAGACAGAGCAACACAAACTGGAAAGAAAGAGCATTTGAATGCAAAAGTTATGAGCTGCTTTCGTTTCTGCTGGCGGCGCGGTCGGGCGGGAACGTGAACGTGCTTGTTTTTGTACGAAACAAAACCCCAATGTTAAAAAATGAATTGTTTTCTATCCTTTGACTATCTGCTGTAGCTGAAAGCTTACTCCAAAAAAAAGGGAAAATCTTTGCAATCATACGATGTGTGGAATCAAGAGAAATCTGTTTTAAGAAAACAAATTATTTTTTTTATTTTTTGTCACCATAAATTGTGAATTATCTTGCAGTTATGGTGTTGGTGTTGTCGACTAACATAACCTGTTTTAGTATGACAACAGTGATTGTTTGACTGTTATGGCATCAGTCTTTCACCTTTGGGTTTTCTGACTTCCCTGACCTCTGTCCCCTTTTAGAGGTCATATGGCTGAGTAGTGTGGTATATATTTTTGTGTCTATTTTTCTAAAACTGGAAATGATGCATCTCAAAACTGCACTCAAAATTCAAAAGTACAGTGGTTGGCCGGTCATAACCCACACCACAAGTTCAGATGACATGAAATCTGTTGCACATGTCCTAGCTCTACAGATTTGCTCCCAGGACCATCAGTGTACACCATAGTGGAATTTCCACCAGTCTAAGGTTCATGAAAACCAGTTTTCCCAGGTTTTATTTACTGCTTGGGTCAACCAATATGGGTCAATGGGGTTACCAGACAATGAAAATGCAATATGTATTTGTACTGTTATATATATATATATATATATGTAACTTTCCCCACCCAAATTAACCCACCCATTCAATCTTCATGGAGCTAGAAGCCATTAGCGAGCATCACACAAACCACTGTTTCATGTTTGACTCCCTTTTGTTATTTTGCACATCTGATTTATTGGAAGACAGTTGCAAACCACGTGATAAGCTGTTCTGGATTTCTTTGGTCTTCCCTGCACACTTGTTATACAATATTCTTTTATATGTTCTTGTAATCTATGAATGATTGAATAAATAAGTCAAATTTCAAAATGTAAAGTCCGCTGCGTGACTCCAACCCCTCCCCCATGCATGCCTGTGCAACACAAGCAAACACAACTGACATTTGTTACCGTTTGCTGCTGAGAGGGGGTGCGTCGTTCACGGGGGACGAATGTTGTGCGTTGATATATATTATTTTATTATTTTATAGATTATATATCCCATTGATATAAGCGAAATGTGAATTCAAGCACACCATCACATGAAAGTGCTTGTATTTAGGCATAACAACCAAGGTTTTAGGAAGATATTTTCTGTCACGAGCGCAGGGGCAAGTCATCCAATCCGCGACAAGCATCTCCTCAAACAAGGAAGTGATTGAATGTGAAGGCAAATGAGACCTAGTTTGACCTCAGGCTGCTTGCTGAGCGCAAGCAAACTCTTCGTTTAGCGTCGAGCCGTTTCAGGAACAGGTTGGTTGTCTTATTATTAATGTCTTTTTTTCCTCCAGCGAGCCGAGTGGGTCAGACTCAAATCTCTATCACTGGCAGCCTGGCGAAGCTAGCACTCTGGCTAGCTGCCATTAGCTAACTTACCACCGCTAATAAAGCAGCGAAATGTTAAAATGATATCGTCTGTGTGCAGGTTCTGTAGTACATATAACTTGAATGTACATTGAATGATTTGTTTCGTAACGATTGCTTGAGTTGGCCAAAGGGTTGATAGCGTAGATTTAACTTTTTGCAGTAACAATTGATTAACGTTAGCAGGCGTATCGTTAGTTAATGATAAACTTGCCTTTCTTTGTATTGGGTCACCTGGACTCATGTGACCGATTTTGGGTCATTTTTTGTAGGTCATTAGTGATTAATGGTACCATTGGCGGCAGGGAGGACCACCCATAGTCTTCAACAGTAACAGTAACTTGTAACATGTAATAATTCATGGTGTGAATGATATTTATGCCTTCCGCCCATTGTATGCCGAGACAGGCTCCAGCTCCCCGTGACCCTGATAAGGAATAACCGGGTAAAGAAAGTGCAAACTCAGTAGCCTAGTCCTTGTCAGCTCTCACAGTGGTCTCTCTGTTGTTTTGAAAGGCACTGTTACGTCATGGCCGGTATTCAGATCCGGAAGTATCGGGAGGATGATGGGGAGGCAGTGAGGGAGATCTTCACCCTGGGTATGAGCGAGCACGTGCCCTCCTCCTTCATGCACCTCCTGAAGCAGCCTCTGACCCAGATGGTGCTGATGTGTGCGTTCTGCGCGCTGATGGCCAGCTCCAAGTCGTTCTTGCTGCCCATCCTGGCCGTTACCCTTCTCCTGGCGGGGGCCAGACAGCTTGTCGGCTACATGTTCACCAGCTACATCGAAGCCTCCCTCAAAAAGGACCTCGGCCACATCAGGGAGCTCTACCTGGAGCAGAAGGACTCGTGCTTCTGGGTGGCTGAAAGCGAGGGTCGTGTGGTTGGCACGGTGAGTTGCCTGCCTTCTGAGAGCCAGCCAGGCTGCTTGGAGTTGAAACGCATGTCTGTACGGCGTACTCACCGCGGGATGGGCATTGCTAAGGCTCTGTGCCGGACAGTTGCAGATTTTACCCGCGAAAGGGGTTATCCAGCCGTGATCCTGTACACCTCTGTAGTGCAGACAGATGCACAGAAGCTGTACGAACACATGGGCTACACAAAGATAAGGGAGTTTGTCATTCCTGAGCTTGTTGCCAAAATGTCTAACTTCTCTCTGGTTGAGTACAGACTAGATTTACAGCAAGATGGGAAAAGGGACTGAATGGACTGAAATGCAAGACACAAAGATAACAAAGTTTACTTAACATTTCAGAATGACAGCACCCCCAATTTCAGAATGACAGCACGCCCCCAACAGATAGCTTTATAGCTGATGACATGTAATATCAGCCCTTTTAGTATGGATGGGTAAATGTATTCTTTCTATGGATGTGCTATGCAGTATTTTCTGTTGATTGATTTTATTTGAAGAGCGTTTCATTCTTTTCATTTTGTTTTATTTATCCCTACCAGGCAAGCAGAATAAAGTGCTGGAGCTAAACTACGTCTCTTTTCATTCTGTGTCATGCAAACCTAATTTCTATTAGGTGATTTTAGTTTATTTCATATTATCCTGGACCCCGTTTCCCAAAACTGTCTTAACACAGAGATCATGTTTGGTTGAGGTGGACACTAAGATGTGTTTGGGGAACATGTTCTTGTAGGTAAAAGATGCTGAACAACAGACAGAATATAACAGTATGGGTATATTTACCAGCGTACTTGCTGTTGGAGAGAGTGTTAAACATGACCTGCAGGTTCTCATCTGCTGCTGTTTTCAACTATGAATGGTCACAGTAGTCAAACTTTAAAACACTGCACATCTGAAAACATAAAATGTTTAAAATAAAGTGTAAAAATATACTCTAATCTGTGCTTTGTTCTGCTAGTGAGCTGTGTTATGTCCAGGACAGCCAGATGGCCACTTTTCAGGTCTCTGAGCACCTGAATGCTGTGTGTGTATTCAGGCTCTCAAGCAGACCTGGGTGCAGTTTACCTTGGTCAGATTTCTCCTGGCAGGGTAGAGTCAGGTACCCGTTCATGGACGTTAAAAACAAGCTGCATGCCGGAAGGACAAGTCTCCCGTTTCTGGGGAAGACTTGGGCGGTCACGGCAGAACTGAATCTGTCAGGAGGAAGTTCGGGGGTTCGGGAGTTGCCAGATTTGTTTCACGTCACAGCGTACGGGATCTCTGTGCTCCAAACTGACGTCCATGAGCTGCACCACAGTCTGGGGTTTTACAAAACTGATGGGTTTGTCCAAGCTGATCCACTGATGGTGTTTAAATATGGAGGTGCATCAGCTTCAAGGAGCTTCACCCGCGGGTGCACGAGTACGAATTGCTCTGATTCCTTGATGTTTTTTTCCCCTTTATTTTCTTCTTTGTTTCTCTTTTATTGATTTATTTTTTTTAGTCTTTGCTTTTTTCCTTGATGTTTTTTCAACATTTCTCCTTGTCTGTTTTCCCTTTTTGATGTTTTTCTATAACACTTTTCTAATAGGAAGTTTACAAAATGCTTCACAAGACAAACAAAAGAGAAACAAGGTTACACAAGAAACAAATACAAAAAACAACATCTTAGTACCAGTGTTATGATGTCTTCCCTAAATCTCTGACTGTCTTTCCTCTTATTTGAACGAAACCATCATGTATCTGGGCTGCTGTTGTCTTTGTTACTGAAGAATGCACTAATGCACCATGCACCTCTCATCAGATGCAGTGCTAAACACATCAGCAGGCTTTGACAGGGGTAAATGTCCAGGCTGAGTCAGGCAGTAGGTCGGACACCACAGGATGTTGCTGTTCACGTTCCCATGGATGGATTGATCCCTGCAGGAGCTGCTGTCAGGGACGAGGCTGAGCTGAGCGCTTACGTTTAGGACAACCAGGTAAGACTTGGCACACACGTGGTCGTCTGGACATGCTGGATGCGCGCATGCAGGCCGTGTTTAAATGCAGATGTGTGTGTTTCGCTGGTGTAAAATGAGCTCGGTAAGACACCGGGAAGCGTGAGGACGCTAACTGAGGCTAGCTAGGCTAACGCCGCTAGCAGCTGAGCAGGGAGTGTCCCACTGACAGCCGGGAGCACCAAATGCCGGCGTGTAGTAACGGTGTTAATACAAATCATAACGACTATTAAATACAACGCGTTCGTATTTTAAACACTTTTTGGGGTTTTTGAGTTGTGATTATTGCAGATATTTATATATATTGTATTTATGGTTATGGGGGGTGGGGGTCGGGATAGGCTGCCCACATGTGATAATCAGATTTCATGTTCCTGCAGTCAGCAGTCCTCAGATTTGTTTCCTCATGTGGCAGAAGCCTGCTTGGTTTACCTGTCTGCACAAAATGCAATATTACTATCAGGCCCCAGCCGCACCCACTGCTGTGGATTATTATGGGTCAGACAGAACTGGCCAGAGTGAGTTATATTGGTTCTCTTGCAATTATTAATAATAATAATGGTATCTATTATTTTAATAAATATACTTACAACATTGTTATTGTGGTGTATTAAGTGGGGCTGGATTTTGGGGCAGTGGTGCCCTAGTGTTGTAATGACCAGATCGCACCACTAGATGGCGCCAGATCACAAATGTACTGCTTCACATTATTAACGCTCATATTTCTACAAAGCCGGTTTAAGGGGAGTAAAACGATGATGATGCATTTAAATCAAGCATCGGCTACTTATTTGATTTACCCTGGATTAAAGTATCGCTCCACGCACACGTACCCTGAAGGAAATAGGCTCTCTGCTTGCATTCCTGTGGATGACCTACTTTTCATGTATGCATGGCATAGTGCTGCCTGGGGCCGGGCCTAAATATCACTGGCAAGCATCGAGCGGAGAGTAAACCCAGCTTTATATTTGAAAAGTAGAGTGGGCATAGAGCCTTTGCAGTAAATAAAAAAAATTAACAATCTTTTGTTGTGTTCATAGTTTATACTTAATTTATTACAAATTGACCATTGCATCACTAAGCACAAAGCCAAAACATCACATATCTCACAGAGTTAAAGTTGTAGCATTAATAATAGTCTTAGACCAGAACTGCTGTGGCGTATAAAGACGATGTATTTATTGACCATGACATATCATTTACTGAATTGATCTCTTGATAGATCAACCCCTCCCCCTTCCTGATTTATTAAAAGCCCTAGAGATCTATACCTTGATGACATAACGATGCTGTGTGAAACCATTCACATGCCCCTGACACAGCAGTTGCTATTTTAGCTCTTCATTCAACTATCTGTAAATCCACAATCTCTCTGATATCCTGAACTTCATTCATACTTGCCTTGCACAGTCCGTTTTTTCCCCCTTTCCCATCTCTGTTGGCATGTAGGACGTAGTGATGTCATTCGTCTTTACACTACCTTGCTGCTGAGGTAGATTTCCCCTCCTGGACCGGCAGACCTAGATGCGGTGTTGTTTCTGGTCTGGTCCTGGTGAAATCCCAGTGTGTCACCTCTGTTCCTGCGATCCCCTTGTGCACCGGTCTGAACAGGCTGCAAGCAGCAGAAGGCATTTGGCTTGGGTTTTTTTTGTAGCTGCGCCGGTTACGCCTCTCTCTGCCATTGTCCTCATCTTCTGTGATGAGGCAGCTCTTTGCTTTTGGTTGTCTGCTGATCCCATGTGTATTTCAGCGGCTATGCCCATTTCTTCGGCGAGCGATAAGCCCCCCCCTCGGCTTTACCCTCCCTCCTTTGCATAAAGGGGTGCAAAGAGACTGCAGAGATTTATTGCGTCCCTAAATATCCCCGACTGTAAGTAGCTCTGCCCCCGTCTGAAGGCTGTGTCTTATTTAGTTGGCTCTTTTCAACACAAAGAATACAATAAGTCTGTGTTGAACCCACAGATGCATGTGAAAAGGGTTTGAATGAGTATGATCCATGGACAGGGATGTATCTCCCCCCTCCTGAAAGCTTGGTTCCTTTTGTTCACCTGCTGAAATGCATCCTGTTAAAACGTCTCTCATCGGCCTCTCTTGCTGAAACCTTTTACCCAGAAGCCCCGCAGCGTTTGCTTCCATTGCAAAAAAACCCCCACGTGAATAGAGGATCGGGAGTGAAAAAGCCCCAGCCACGCAGTTAGCTGATAAAAGAGTGTTAATCCCACCTCTGTGATCTACCAAAACATCAGGCTCAGTCCTAATGCAATCGACTGGCCTCTGCTTACAGTGGTACTGCATGATGGAGCGTCACCTGGGCCCTTCTGCGTTCAGCCACAATGAAATGGGAACAAACTGAGTTCCCCTTTTGCTGGATGAAAAAGGCTGTTTGTTTTTTTGCGTCTTTCATTTCTGGGCCAAATTGAATTCATCCATCCCGACACTGATGCTTTCAACGAGGAGGGAGGACGTGACGCTGTTAGAAGAACTTTGACAGTAATCTGAAACAGCCTGCAGTGCAGGGAGGGGATAGTGTTTGGATGCGTCTGGGATCTCGTCGGATATTTCTTTGTTGCGTTGATGGCTATCAAACCTGCTGGAGTGGTTTTTTTTTTGATGACTAACTGATCATTCTTGAGTCTGTTGATTATCGGAGGCTTTTAGCAGCAATACACTGACAACTGGACTAATCTGGACCTGTCAGTGCACTTTGATCAGCCATAAAGCAATCCTGAAGAAAGTCCAAACAACTGCATCATGCATCATGCACAAGGACTGTGCATGAGAATAATGAACGACAAGTTTGTTGAGATGCTGTTCAGAGGTATCGAGCAGGCTTTAGGACCCAGCGGCGCTCCCTGGGCCTAAACCACCCTCCCTCCTGCAGAAGCCAGTGCAGACACTAGCGCAGTGCTGCCGCTCAGCTGATGCACTCACAGCAGACCAAGCCTGGTCGTTTTTTCCCCCCCTGCTTGCTCTGTTTTGGTTTTGGTCCATTCATCCCCTCTGAAGCCGGGGCCGGCAAGGCGGATCGGGAGCTCCTGGCCCTCAGAGGC
>CABFOQ010037413.1:0-10003 GCA_900660455.1 Gephyroberyx darwinii | reverse complement strand
CCTGGACGTCCTGAAGTTTTACGACTCTAAAGAGACGGCCAACAGCCAGAAATACATGAGCTTCACAGGTACACACACACACACACGCGCACACACACACACACACACGCACACACGCACACACACGGACACACAAACCCTCTTGTTCCCTTACACTTTCTCTTTTTTTCCTCCCCAGATAAAAGTGCAGATAACTACAGCTCCTCCGCCACAACGGTAGGTCTGCTCACCTCCATCACAACTTCACCTCTATTCTTGTGTGTTTCCTGAAACGCCATTTTTTGTGAGCTGCTATTACATAACAAAACTGCAGCGTCACCACAACCAGAGTGATCAGTTGTCGTGCTAGCTAACATGGCCGTGTGGCGTTGAAGATATCCCAGTGTGTAATGGTGCAGTAACATCGCTGCAATACCTTATGGGTATTGGACATATTGTGAACAACATTGCTGCTCATCATAGACGTGTAAGATGAGGCAGAAATACACCAGGAGCCGATTGTTGTCAGTCGTCCAGTGGGCATTAAAAGCATCAAGTGGTGCTTCAAACTACCATGATGCATCTGTGTTTTTGGACCTAAAAGCTGATTTTCATGATGTTTCTGGCGCCGCGGTGACCTCTGACCTGACCTGACATAAAATGACTTGCAAATGTGATGCAATGCCTGCAAACTAAGCAGATAGTGAGCCTGGCTGGTCCAGCAGCTGGCTGACCCTAGATCAGGCAATGCAACGTCTTTCATGTCACTGTTACGACCCCGTCTAGGAATAGGGACGCAACATCAACTGACACCCTTCTTTCCCCGGTCCCCCAAACCACACCCACACTCCGACACACGTATAAAAAAACACCGTCACAATTTATTTATCTAACAACAAAAAAATCCATCACACCTTCAGGGTGAGCCCCGGCCAGAACAACAAATAAAAATGACTACCTGTCAGCCAAAAAACTAACTAGTCTCCCCAAAAAAGAAAAAGAAACCAACTAAAACTAACAAGAACAGGGACAAATATAAGAACCACAAACCAAGAGGCAGCTCACCCCTACTGATTCAGGTTTTTCATGCAACTCTGCAGCAAATACACTTTTAGGGTTGTTTGGGAGACGACGAAAGAAAAGTTGCTCTGCTGTCAGACGCACCGCCGCAGGACATCAGCTGGCGTCCTTATATAGCCGGTAGTATGCCGATGTGGGCCAATCCAGAGCTTCAACTCTCTCGATCCTAGCCAATCCATGGGCAGCACATGTGATGACGCAACATTTATTATTGTTATCCTGGCACTCCAAAGAAAATATGATATATTAATAAAATGCAGCTTCACATCTGCTGCTATAGAAAGGAATCACTTCCAGAGTTAGTTGATATAGTTACTGTTGTTTCTTGCTCAAAATCAGTGAGAGTTTGAGCCGAAGCTTCAGGGGAAATTCAAAGGAAAACTAAGCTGAGGTGTTTCTAGGGTTAACAAGAAAGTATGAGAGAGCTGGACAGAGAGAGATGGTGGGGAGGAAGGAAGGAAGGAAGGAAGGAAGGGTTTAATCTCCTGTATGACAAGACAGATGGGAGAGCAGGAGATCACTGGAGAGAGAGAGAGAGAAACACAGCGGGTAGGTGAGGAGTTGACAGGGCGAGATAAGAGCGAGAGGAAGAGGTGTACAGAGACGGAGGAGGAAATGGAGGTGAGAGGAGAACACACTGGAAATAGAGTAGACTGTAAAGCAGGTGGGGAGGTGCAGCACAGCTTCAGCTTCAGCTTCCTGTCCGTCCCTCCTGCAGGTCACAGCGCTCCAACTATTCTCTGTTCTCCTCCAGTGATCGGTAATGCTATTTTCTCCAGGCCTGGTCGAGGTGCAGGAGGCAGGTACTGATCTGAGACCTGCTCAGAAGCTTAGAAACGATCTGTAAAGAGACACAGGGACGTTTTGAGTCTGTTATTCCAGACAAATATGTGGTGGAGAAAAAAACACCTCGACAAACGTAAAATAAAGGAAATCCTCCTCAGCACCGCACAAAGATGCACAAACTCCAAGATGTCTCACTTGATGTCCAGATAAGGTGATACCTTTCCAAACCCCGAGACACAAACACCTCCTGTTCGAACAGAAAACACCCGACTAATCCTCAACATGTCGAGGTGTTCGGCTGACAGAAGCAGGCGGATCCGGCGGTTGCGGCCAAGTGTCCAGAGATGGTGTATTCGTCAAGACCCTCGCCTCTGAAACCACCAGATATCCCACCAGAACCTTCTATCTTCTATCTAGTCTAGATGCAGAAAACAAGTCAACAGCAAATGATGCAGTCTCCGTCTGGGCCAATCGGTGACGGATATGCCACCATGTTTGACCTGTAATTGTAGCGCCCCCCGTGGGCCAGTCGGTGTAATTAAAAAAAAGTCGGAGAAATATTGCAACTTAGTGGTGAGATGCATCATTTCTCCAAGTCTTGTCTTAAAGCTGATCTGGTGTCTGAGAATGAAAGAACGATGACGCCAAAAGTAATAAACCACTGGAGGATGGAGGAGGAGGAGGAGGAGAAGTGATGGAGCCACTCCTTGTCTTTCTCTCCTCTCTCTGCATTGTGAATCAGCAGGTTTCCCTCTTTCACCATTTCTCTCGCTCCGCAGCCTGGCCACCGGCCGAGAGAGAGAGAGAGAGAGAGAGAGAGAGAGAGAGAGAGAGAGAGAAAGCATCAGATAAAGCCTTCTCTTTCTCTTTCTAATCCTCTCACTCAGGTAATTAAAGAAACTCACAGCTTATCCCTCAATCTAAAGCATCTAAATGCCGAGCAGCTTTTTACCTGGGCTTGGGTTTAGAGCGCCAGGTTCACCAAGTGGTGTTTTGGCAACAGTAGAGACCCAACTATCACTGCCAATAGATTAACACCACAATAGAGCAGATGTATGCAGTATGAATCAGTTAGCATGTTATCCCATACCCTGGCTTCATGGACGGATGGATAAATGAATGAACGAATGGATGACTAGGAATGTAGCGCAGCAGGAGAGGAGGGAAGAGATACCGCGACGAGAGGGAGAGTTAACTTCACGACCGGTAACAGTTATCTGCGTTACGATGACCGTTTGACTCTGATAGTCAAACCAAAATCAATCCGGACTGCAAAAAAGGGAAGCATAGGAAAAACAAGATCAAAACTATTTGGCCCGAGCTAGAGGAAGACCGAGAAGCGGAGCACAATGCCACTCAGGTGAAGGTATGCACCCACAGGCCTCTGTATTTTAATTGCTAAGTGGATGATCCGGGATTATCCCTCATAAAATGTTATTGTCCTGGAAGTAGACAAAGATATCTTGTGATCTCGGCGGGATTTAATCTATTGCCATCTCTCCAAGGAAAACAGGCCTGCTGCTTTGGCCAAAACACAGCCGCCTGCCCTACCATCATCACCTAATGGAAGTCACTAGAGGGAATCAATGGAGGCTTTTCTTATGGAGATGACCCAAACATTAATGCTGTTGACTAAACCCCACAGGCAATGGAGCAAAGAGTCTCTTCCCGCTAGGTGCCACTGACAGCAGCAGCTACTCTGAAATGTAGGTGAGTCTATAAATGACAACGAACAACGTGAGGCGTCGGACTGAAGCAGCCTTTCAGCAGAACAGGATTTCGTGAGAGCACGTCATTTCAAAATGGCGAGGTTCCACGAAAAACTAAGTGAAAGATTATTGCTTTTTGGGGGGGAAATCAGTGGGGTTTCACTTGGCAACCGTGTCGCTTGGCTCTCGCACAGCCGGCGCGGTATTAGAGATACGAGGAGAGCAATATGTGCTCGACAACACGACCTGCCGCTGATGTCTTGATAGGCTAATATAAATTGAAAACATGGCTGCAGCCAGGAGGAAGTACACATAAATTTAGCTGCGGTGTCAGACACACACACACACACACACACACACAGTGAAGTTCAGCCGGGGGATGAGCTAGTCCCTCTGCAGGCTCTAATCCTCGAGGCTACAACGACAACACATTGTGAGGCCATTGTCAGTTAACCTTAATCCAAAAGCAAAACATGTTTAATCCAGCAATTAGCACCTTTTAACCAATCACCCACGGGGCTCTACGCAGCGGCGGGAAAAGACGTGGGTTTTCTGCTACGTGTGGTCAGATTCACAGGAATATGACTGCAACAAGACAGTTTCATGTTAAGCAAATAGGTTATTGCTATTCTAATACCCCTCCTCCAAAAAAAAGAGCCTAGACACCCTAGAGCAACAGTACAGCTTTATTTGTTGATTTTACAACTATATTTATAGTGAATTTCCAGAAAAAGTAAAGTCACAACAGAGAAAAACCCTGTTTGGGATAGGGCTGCAGTATTTTTATACCTAGCAATGGTTCTCAAAATGGGGTCTGCGGGGTCCTTGAGTGCAGGGGCCCCCAGCAAAATGAGGAACAGTTTGATTTCACTATAATTTCAATTCGCTAGAAATGATCACAGTTAGAGAAAGTTGTAATCACTTTTCTCACTCTCACCACCACTATCTTACATTGCAGGCAGTTAAATAGGTCAATACTATTTCAACGACAACAAAAGCTTCCTATACGGGGGTCCCTGGGAGAAAATCTTATCCCGTGGCACTAATGTGTGTTTATTTGAGGACCTTTGACATGAAAAAAAAAAAGTTTAAGGAGCCCCTGAGCGAGAGGTATGCAGGAGGTGCTTTACGCTGGCCAAAATGATTGACAGCCTTGCCTTGGTGACATCACCGTACGACAAAAAGAGTCGCTGGGGGAAGAGAAGGCACCAATCAATTGAACCACTGCGCTGTGGCGCACACAGAGGAGAGGTGACGCGCTCCCCGACTCACAGCAACAAGGTCCAAGGAGCGACACTTCAGTGCGCTTATCTCTCTCCAAAACCCCGACCGCGCTCGATCCGTTCACCTCAGCTCACAGCTCGCTTTTTGAAGATGTTCAACCAAGATGCTTTATACTTAGATCGGTCCTGCCTACGCGAACTCGCTTCCTCATAGACTTAACTTTTTTTTTTTCTTCTTTCCGTATTGACCAAGACCTAACCCGATTTTTGCAGCTGGTGAGAATATGTGCGAGAGGCGATCGGCGCAGTGCATGGGCTGTCTTTGGTCCGCCGAGGAAAAGCAGCGTGGATTAAACACGAATTAATGTGGAATTTATCGGAGCCCAAAGGTGGAACGACGACCGGACACAGCGCTTCCTCATCAGGTAAAATAACAGTGAACAAGAAAACATCTCTGGGTGTATAAAATAAAGCGGCTCTCGAAGAAAGCTGTAATTTCGACAATTCTTCCACCTACACGGGCTTATAGGGAGTGTGCGTAAAAGTTACACGTTTCCATTTTCAACTTCGGAAAGAAACAGCTGTGAAAAAAACAATAAAACCGTAAAAAACGTATTTCTCTCGAGGTGATACTATTCGGATGACGTTTGGCTTTTTTTTTTTTTTTGATGTGTGTGTTTTTGATGTCCCGTCCCGGGTTACATCTGGCCCTGGGACGCACGTCAGATCTAACACCTGCGAGCCTCTTGAAGTAACTCTATCCCTTATGATTATAGTCATACATGACCGTCAAAGCCTCTGCAAATAGGCGCTTGTAGCAGCGTCTGACTGCCTCTCTCCGGCTGTATCCCTCACCCCTTTTTTCCCTGACAACATTCTTTCATGCTGCGTGTGATCTTTCGGGCTACAGACTTGTGTTACTTTTCTTTTCATATCCCTTCACCAAACATGTTTTCTTATCTCTTCTAATTGGAGACTTTTTGTCTGCAGTCTCCCCCCCTCAGCTCACTTTGATTCCTCTCTTTCCTGTGCCATCCCCCTTTTTCGTTCGACTCTTTCATAACTTCCTCACCTTGATATTTTCATGTTTTAGTTTGCCTCTATAATGTTAAGATCAATCTCCTATTTCAGATAGAAGCGCCATAGCCGACGGGGGTGTTATTCCCAGCCCTTTTTGTTCTTTACTTCAAAGTGAGGAGGTGTCTCCCCCTTTTTAACCTGCTCTACTTCAATAATTCCTATTGTATGGAGGGATCACACACAGCTGGGGGAATGCTGCAGTGAAGCCCCTGATGTGTCCCCCCCCCCATGTCAATACCTCAGCGCCTGTGTATTGACAGAAACCAACTTTCTCCACAGGGACTGACTGATCATGGTCGCCGTGGTCCGCTCTCTCATGGTACTGCTGATCGCTCAGGTGTTGCTGGAAGGTGCTACGGGACTTATCCCCGAGGTCGGCCGGAGGAAATACAGCGAATCCGGGAAGCAGACCCCGGAGCAGTCGGAGAGCTTCCTCAACGAGTTTGAGCTTCGGCTTCTCAATATGTTCGGACTGAGGCGCAGGCCGACCCCGAGCAAGCAGGCCGTGGTGCCGCAGTACATGGTGGACCTTTACCGTATGCACTCAGCAAACGGAGACCACAGCACTAAACGACCCAAGAGCATGGGGAAACACGCAGAGAGAGCCGCCAGCAAGGCCAACACGATTAGAAGCTTTCACCATGAAGGTATGTATTAGTGACATACCTTTACCTGTCAGCCGGAGAGCAACTCGGCTCTCGCAGACAACCCTAACCTATATTTAAACATGACTCAGTGTGCGAGGAGCGAACTTCAGAGCCTTCACCGTTTTATGGGACGTTAGTCATCGAAAGGTGACACGCGTCCGAGTTATTTGCGCCTCCTTAACGAGGGAGTAATTACTTCAAAACTCCGTCGACACGATTTACAGAAAGGCAAGTGATGCGCAATTGATTAAATTCACTCGAAACCGTGTGGTGATGCAACCTTTAGCCGCACATTCCGCCGCCTCTGCCGCGACAGGCATCAGGAACATCCAGGGAGGTGGTATCCCTGGGGTAATTTGTTTCTTAATAATTGATGGTGTTTGCGTGGGCTCTGAAAACAGTTTTTCCAGACACGCACCACAGGAGCAGGATAAAGGGCGGTGTGCCTGCGCGCAGGTGATAGTCATCACCTTGTTACTTCAATAACACACGACATGACATTATACTAACAGGCTTTATGACAGAGCCGTCGTGTCAGACTGCATTCTGAGTCATTTTTAACAGGACTTAAATTAGTCCTAGGTGAAGGAGGGGGAGGAGGGGGGGGGGAGTTGCGCGCCTTATTCTTTCCAAATCGCCCCGTCTCCGCGCTGTGCGCCATTACGCACGTTCCAATAATATAACACCATAATTGCACACTTAGTTAATACCTTGGATATGCGCTGATTGTTGAATTTAGCGTTTCATTTCAATCCCATTTTCCTCAGGAACATATGCTGCTCAGATGATTAAGGCTCATACAGTGAAGGCTCATATCCTCTGGGTGCAGTGCATGAGTTCACCAGGCATGTGTGCTTATCCGAAGTTACTGATGCAAAGGGTCGTTTACTTTTAAAACTGACTGGATGAAAAAAAGTGGACATAAAAACATACATGATGCTATATTTGGTTGCTTAGTTGAATTTCCAAACAGTAGAGTGGTGCACCTGGTGGTATTATATAATATCCAAACCCTTATAATGTACAAAGGATTGTAATCTTGTAATGGTGACAGAGCTAGCTGTATCTATCTTTCAAATATGAATGCCCATACTCCAGTTTTTACAATATACAAGCTACTGAGTCCATAGGGGTTTTACTCAGAGTCCTTATACAGAGTCCTAAGTGTTTGAGTGGGGAAGTTTCCACCAGGGGTGAGTCAGAGGGGTGGTTGAGTGGTTGCTTGGGTGTTCTCCAGAGGCCTAGTGTGGATGACACCCAGTGGCTACACTGACACATTACAAACAACCCTGGCCCAGGCTAGCCAGGCTGAGTGACTTCTCCCAACCCACTACTGGAAACCTCTGCACCGGGCCAGCGCACACCTTGACACCACCGGCCATTAGGAATGTGCTCAGGCTATGTTTACGTACTCTCCCCCGGGGCATTTCATCCTATGCTAACAGAGTCGCAGGGCTGTTAGTCTTCCCACGTCAAGAGGCGTGGAATTGATGGCCACCTCGTGTAATAAGCATGTATCTACAGATGTAAGCCCAGCACATCAAAGCAAACAGCTTCAATCATCCATCACATCTGCTTGCTGATATTAATTTCACCAGGATAATTAGTTTCAGCACTATCAGTTTTCAGAAATAACCATTTTCCATGCCAAATAGAACATTTCCACTATTACACAGGAACCGGCTGCCAGAGACAGATCTGTGATGAATGACCCAACATTAGCCGTTATCTTTTGTTTTGGCATGCAGCGCGAAAAGAAATTAGGAATGTTGATACACTCGTATCTGTGGTTCACAAGTTTTTGACAAGCCGCAACTTGTTCACACAGCAGTTCCTTCAATGAGAGAGGGAAAGAAAGAAAGAAGAAAGACAGAAAGAGAGAGAGAGAGAGAAAAGAGGATTTGGGGCTAAGAAAAAGAGGCAGAAGGGGATTTGGGGGCTGAGGAAGAAAAGAAAGAGAGGGATTGAGGACAGAGGAGAGGGAAAGAGAGACAAGGGGTTTTCCCACATCAAATGAGGAGTGATAGGCCTAATTGAGGTCTTTGTGCCTCTGGAGGGAGGTTTAGGATGAGAAGGTGGAATTTCCTAAATGCCTCCTTTGAAAAAAAAAAAGTTCAAAGTTGGTGTTTATTGTACCACACCAAATAGATTAAAAGGTATGGCTGTGCATCATCTGTGATCTTCATCAAGTAAAAGTTCAAAGTTGGTCTGCAACAAAGAAAATTGCAGTTTTTACAAACATTTCTGTCGCTTCTGTACATTATGAAGGGGAATGCCGCTGAAATTGAGCATGCAAACACGATTTTCCTATGCCCCGGGGCAGTTATAATAGTTGTCTTAGCTGCACATTCGCTGCAGTATCCTTCAGCAAGAAACAACAAAGAAGAGTTTGATCTCGCTCCTGCTGTGATGTGATTGGTGGAGATGGAAAAGGAGATTGTGGCAGCGACAAGGATGATTTTCTGGCAAGATTTCGCGATATATTTCCAGGCTTAGAGCTGTCAGTCTCCCATTCATGGTCGGTGGGATTGGCTCCAGGCTTCACATCTTAATGGCATCGCAGATAAGAGTCTGGTTGTGCAGCTTCTGGCTGTTGAGAAAGGCTAGTTCACATTTATCCAGAAACTCAAAATACAACAATAATACGATTTCAGAGTTGCCAGTTCTGCAAAGGTTAATACAACAGTTGGCATTTAAAGGCATTAACATTTTAGTGTTCATCTGATAAATCCCAGATTGACTTCCCTGTTGCTTGCCTGTCAAAACACAGCTTTGATGATCCCTAGATATAGGGTGCAGCCTTTTTTTCCGTACATGCCCTAATGGTGGGACTTGAATGCAACAGCCGATTCTTAAAGGGCAGATATCCCCCGCGTGGCATTTACAGCCCGGGCCCGGCGCGCATAACAGAAGATGCAATCGGCGTTCTTCTGCTCGGTGTTATCGATACACGGGCGCGCGCCGCTTTCAACTCCTGACATTCAGCCTGGCGAATTTACGAGCGCGACACTGACGCCGCCGTTAGATCACCGCCGACATTTGCCTGCAATTACATTGAGTCATACATACAAAGTGTTGGTGTCTGTGTGACGCCTGTGTGACAATGATCCACACCCACTCACTGTAACCACGTGGCAGCCCAGCTGGCTGGGGCGAGGGAAGAAAGCTTGCAGTGTGTGTGTGTGTGTGTGAGAGAGAGAGAGAGCAAAAGAAACCATGTGAGGAACCATCCTTGGCCAATGTTTCTCTGCTCACAATGGATCCATGAAGCGACTAGCCTTTAATCATAGATGCTGTTTCTCATTCTTGCACTGTGCCTAACCTCTTTGTTGCACTTCTTGGCCTACGTTTCAGACCCTTACACCATGTTTGTCTCTGTGCTATCTCCTGTAGAGTCCATGGAGGCCCTGGCCAGCCTGAAGGGCAGAACCACCCAGCAGTTCTACTTCAACCTCACTTCCATCCCCGGAGAGGAGCTCATCACCTCCGCAGAGCTTCG